>SRMA01026544.1:513508-588917 GCA_007224835.1 Danionella cerebrum | reverse complement strand
GCTTAAACTCCTCATAAGCGTGCATTAAAACCTCCAACTCCGCCTCTGTGAAATACGCCGCTCTCTTTTTTTCGCTTTGACTTTCCATGGTGACTCGTGAAATCGGCGATCTATTGAAAATGTCTTTATATATGCACCGTGCACGCGCATTAACTCTGGGTAACCAGTTGGAGGTTGATTAAACTAACTCTTCTCAGGTGTTTTGGAACCGACATACTCATGGTATGCCTGTTTAGGGTAAATCAACCCAGAGGTTATGATTTATCATATGGTAAGTTAACCAAGCTTTCTGGAATACCCCCCTGTTCTCCCTCCTGCTTTCCCACCTTGATACCTGACTGAACTGCAGACCAACTAGAGACTTTTTTGTGTGTGGTCTACATGCCCACGTCCCGTCATCAATTGCTGGCGATGCCCACTTTGAGCCTCATGAGTCTATGTTGTGAATGTCTATGTTAATCAATTCAGCACAGACTGCTTTCTGAATGATGGGAAAATCAATGAAGGATTCACGACAATCTATGATTCTGCTTCACTTCAAGTGGTGGAGTTAGTTTAACAATGTCTATTTAAAAATATGACATGATTCACAGCAGGTGTGGCTAAAGCTCCACCCCTTTTGGACTTGGATGTGAAGTCTCAGTGTATTTACATGTAAAGCAACACACCCCTGAAACATTGCTTATTGTACACTTC
The DNA here is from genome assembly GCA_007224835.1 of Danionella cerebrum. Classification (NCBI taxonomy): domain Eukaryota; kingdom Metazoa; phylum Chordata; class Actinopteri; order Cypriniformes; family Danionidae; genus Danionella; species Danionella cerebrum. The sequence continues at coordinate 588,221 of SRMA01026544.1, read as the reverse complement.
CCCAAACTTTTAAAAACATCTGTATTGTATTTTACATTGAAACTTGACTAAGATTAATATCATAAAAAACTCTTAAAAAAATATTGAATTGACAGTCACTTTACACAACATCTGGTCATGTTCAAAAGAGCCAGAGAGTGCTGGAGGAGCAGAACACAATGAGACGCACAAACTCACAAGCACACACAGGGCTCAAAAGCTCTCACAGCTCTCACAATAGCATGAAAATAAAAGAGAAACAAGTGGAAGAGTGACATGTGCAGATTAGAGGCCTGTTTTTTACATTTCAATTTTTTATCTGTACCTTCCCAGTTAAATATTAAGGTTGACTAATAAATTTAGTGGTGATTATTTATTATTATCATTAAAACATGATGATGTTAAATGACAGATTCAAATAGAAAAGCAAGAGAACATGAGTAGACTTATTCAATTAAAGACAAAACAAACAAATTAACACACATCATTTTAAAAGAACTTATACAATATTATACAAAACTAAAAGGTAATCATAACGTTAAGCGATATATAAATAACTACATTCGCATTTAAAGAAGTCTATAGTAAAATAGATTTACCTACACATGTAAAACATGTTAAATAAAAGCCAGACATAGATATTTAACATTAAAGACTATTAATTATTAGGATAAACATAATAATGACACAAGTTTGAAATAAATAAGACCTACCTGTTAGCAGGTCTCATCGTCGACCTAAAGGCTTCAAGCCTCCATTGGAGAGAGATTGACTCAAGAGAAGTTCAGAGAGATGTTCAACGCTGCTGTAGCTTCTACTGCTGCAATGATATGAACCCACAGCTGCTGGAGGCTCACACACAGGGAAACACACAATAAAGAGAGGGAGAGACTTAACAATGCCACCTCTACAACGGGATTATTATCTTAAATTATAATTATACAAAGTTGAAGTTCGTTACACCTAAATTAATTTTTAATCTTATCCCATTTATCAGCAGCTTTTTAGATATAAAATTTGCGCTTGTGTATATTTAAAACAAATATTGTAACTACTATCAACATGTTTTTGCATGTGAGGCCCCAGTATTGGTGTGTGTCCTGTGAATGACCCATCAAATTAAGCTTGTTAAGAAAAAAAAATGCACTTTATTAGTTGATGAAATTTTATGCTATATGGTAAGCATCAGAAAATGGCTTTTATTGATGTTTGATTGATTAGAAGTCAATAGCAGTTACAATTGTAGACTAAAGGGCCTACAAATGTATCATGAATTTCTTACGGCTTACAAAACTCCCAAGTTTGCCAGTATATACATTATTGCTCATATCCTAAATTTCAACTGAAAAATTGATTAATTCCGCGCTGATTTGTGATTACTAAATTTTAATACACTGAACTCATTTTTTTGTCTAACCAGTGAATATAATCGTTGTAGATTTTTGACACCCTCACGCTTACAAGTGAGTCTCGCGAGAATACAGCAAGGCTTCGACCCTTAAGGGCGTCCCCGTGTTCACGCGAGATTCAAGCCCGTCCTCCTCAAGCCCGCTCGTGATTCTCGCGAGAGTTCGAGAGGAAGATGGCAGATGGCTCTTCCTTACAGGGTGTGTGAGTGTGTGTGGTTTGTTTACCGTTCGATGAGTCGATCCGGTGTGTGTTTGCGACCCGCGCGTCTCCGTTGAGACATCGGAGAGAGTTGATGTTGTGCGGGCCGCGTCACTGTTCCGTTCATCCGCGTGAATCATGACGGGAGAGAAGCTGCGCTCGGTGCGGAAGGAGCGGAAGAGCCTGGACCTGCCAGAGGAGGAGGTGGCGGATACCGGGGACACCGGCCCACTCAAAAGCCACCGGGAAAGCCGGGAGTTTAACCACAAGCTCCCACAGAGCCCTGGTTCAGTGGAGGGATCTTTCCCGCTGCATGAGTGCGTGTTCCGCGGGGAGGTGAGGCGGCTCTCCGCGCTCCTCCGCAGCCATAACATCGCCCAGAAGGACCTGCACGGTCAGAAACTTTTATTATTGTTATTTATGATATCAGGCGAACGAAAGTGCTGATCGCAGCTTCGTTAGGTCTTCTGTCATTAACTACTGATATCACTGTTATGATGGCCTTGATCACGAACAATAACAATCCACTTCCGCTGTCAAAACTGGAACTACTTATTCAACCTGTCAGTCATTATAATCTGGGATTATTATGATCCACTGACTGAAACATTATAATATTCACTCATTAAAATCCAGGATTACTTAGATCCAGAGCTACTTAATATTAACTCATTGCATTCCAGGATTATTCTGATAGATATCTCTTCAATAATAATCCAGTGTTAATCTAATGATCTTGAGCCATAATAATCCACATCTCACGTATATCTGGATCATAAACTCTATAATCCAGAGTTATGTGGATCTAAATCCTTAACATCACCTGTTAAATCTGAGTAAATTGAATCCAGGAATATATTTCTGAGTTATAATTGAGCTTTGAAATCTGTAAATGTTCTTAAATAGTATTATGACTATTTATATAGAAGTTTATTTAATTAATTACTTTTTCAGGATTATACTGACCCAGCCCCATTAAGAATCCACAACTGATTTCAAAAGGACCACAATGTCCACTGTAATAAACAAAAAGCAAAATTTTAATGTGGTTTCTTTCATTGTTTTGAGATAATTATGTTGGCTTGTCAAGGCCAGACAACTGAAATATCTAAAAGAAAAACATAATAAAGAAAGGGGGTTTGTTCATTCTAATCATAAAAACAATGTGTAATTTTATGACATCACTGACAGCTCCCTAGCAACCAAATGGTTTACCCTAGCAACCTAAATTTCCGAAAATTTTATCAGCTTTAGTAAATGACAGTGACATGAGGGCTGGTTTATTTCACTCTCAGTGACATGGGGGACATTACACTATATCACTGACTCCTCCATAGCAATTAAACATTTTAGCCTAGTAACTATCTCTATCTCAGATAATGCTAGGGGTATGTGACTTGGTATACATCACTCGTAGTGATAAGGGAACCTTTTATTGACATTATTGATTCCTCCAAAGCAACCAGATTGTTTAACCTAGTTTAACTGATTTAAAGGATCTATAGCTCAACTAGTTGTCACAAGGGGAACAGTTGTAAAAATAGTACTAAATGGCACTTTTCCAAGCCAACATCAAAGTTTGTGTGAAAACGTTTGCTATGTAGTTAATATTACTGCTTTTGTTTGTGTGTATTGCAGGGAACACTCCTCTTCATCTGGCTGTGATGATGGGTCATAAAGGTAAGTACATTCATTATCATTCAACATATTGTCACTTTTGAAACTTCTTCGGTGCCTCTAGTCACTTTTGAAACTTCTTCAAGATGTCTTTGTTTTATTCAATATTTACCAGTAGACTTGGGTCTGCTTAATCGATTTCTGATACCTACAACAACCAATCTGGATATAAGAATTGACGGTATGGCTGAATGATTTGGAAAAGAATCAAATGCAATTTTGTGTGTGTGTGCGTGTGTGTGCACTTAAGGTTTCTGGTTGTTATCAATTTAAATTGTTAACTGTTCAATCTGCACTCACAAAACTTTTTACTGTTAACGCTTTAATCTTTGTACTCGCAAAACTGTTCGTTAAGTAACTATATGAGTAAATTAATTGTGTCATTACCACATTTAAATAATTACACCTTAACAGACTAAAGTATTATGTGGATACTTTAATAACTTTGATTTTAATAACAGTCATTGAAAACTACAAAAAGATAAAAAATATCTGCAAAACAAATATGTGTCATAATAAAATATATGTCTGTCAATGATAAAATTGACATTTACCATGTTTTATGATTTGGAAAAATATTTATGGGACTTTAAATATTAGTTTCAAGCGTGTGAATCACAATTGATTATTTTTATTAATAACCTTGCTTCAGCTTTTTTTTTAAACATCTGAAAGCAAGCAGTTATGAAATATTGATGCACAGCTCTCCCAAGAGTTGGCGGCCACTCTCTAATTTCATTAATATACTACGAGTGTGTGAATAATTAATGGAGATGTCCTGAGCAGTCAGTGTGAGAGAAATCAAATGGCTGACGCATGGAAGAGTTGGACCCCTTTATTCAAGAAATCACATCAGGACCACTTCAAATGTGTTTTGATGTTTGAGTTAAAGGTGACAGATATTGATTTTTGTTAAGTGTTGGGAAAGCAAATGGAACGTTAATATTCATAATGCTGATCAAAAATCACTGACCGTGACCAAAAAGTGAAAGTGATCTGAAGGTTGGAAAATTGGCTATTTCAAGACACTACGGCGTATGAGGCAGAAAAATGTCATTTCCGGCCAGGGCTAGCTCTATGCAATAGTACATAATATTTTTATATATAAGTAAGCCACTATGTTTATATGTCTGCATATGTTTTTCTAAGAATGTGCCCATCTCCTGCTGGCCCATAATGCACCGGTGAAGGTGAAGAACGCTCAAGGCTGGAGTCCACTGGCTGAAGCCATCAGTTATGGAGACCGCCAGATGAGTGAGTGTGCTCTTCTCAGTGTTTCCTGAATCAAAGGTTCTCCATCAGTGGGATTAAATCTCCCAGGATTACATGTCAATGCTCGCTGCAGAGCCTCAGATTAGTGTGTGTTTGTGTGTGTTTCAGTCACGGCTTTATTGCGGAAGCTGAAGCAGCAGTCGAGAGAGAGCGTGGAGGACAAGAGGCCACGACTACTGAAAGCTCTCAGAGAGGTACTCAAGGTGATCACTTTCTCTCTCTTCATCAAGCAGATCATTTATTGTTGTTTGTGCTTCTTCAGCTCGGAGATTTTTATCTGGAACTGCACTGGGACTTCCAGAGCTGGGGTGAGTTGAATTTGTGAGAGATAGTTTTTTTTTTTTTTTTTACTCTGTGTTAAGTTGTTTATTCTGTTCTTTAGTGCCATTGCTGTCTCGTATCTTACCATCGGATGCCTGTAAGATCTACAAACAGGGAATCAACATACGGTGAGGAACGCAGTGATCAATAACTGCACACTTCACCCTGTATTTGATTTTTGCTTGAGCACCAATTGGTAATTGATGTCACACAAATGTAAAGTAGACACTTCTTTAATGAGCCATGAGAGCTATACTGAATTCACACTATATTATCCTGTTACAATATTAAACCGGTACTGGGGTAAATTGTTAGCTACTGAATCAACTCAAAACATGAAGAAATTGTACTAAAAAACAGAATGCGGAACCAATGCTTGCGGAAAGTAAGCTATTCTAATCACACACTTCAGCAAAAATATATGAATAAAGTATGAAGATACTGAAACTAAACGGATCCTTCAGTAAAGTATGACATTTGACCCTGATGTATTTGAGTAAAGTATAAAAGAACCAATATTTCAGTAAAAATGTAAGATACTGAACAAATACTTGGGAAAAGTATGAAGATTGTGAACTGATACTTGTGTAAAATATGAAGATGCTGATACTGAACAGATATTAGAGTAAAGTATGACGATATTGAAACTAAATAAGTAAAAATGGAAGATATTGAACGAATATGTAAGTAAATTTTGAAGATACTGAAATGGAACCGATGTTTCAGTAAAGAATGAAGATTGTGCAAATGAACCAAGATGTCTGTAAAGTATGAAGATACTGAACCGATGCTTGAGTAAAATGTAATATACTGAACGAAAATACGAAGATACTGAACACATACTTGAGTAAAGTATAAAGATACTGAACTGATATTTCAGTATGAAAATACGGAAACGAAACCAATGTTTGAGCAAAAGATGAAGATACTGAACCAGTACAAGATGCATCACAATTAAATTGAATCTGTAAATGTGCAGGCTGGACACCACCCTCATAGACTTTACAGATATGAAGTGTCAGCGTGGGGATCTCAGTTTCCTCTTCTGTGGTGATGCTGCTCCATCTCAGTCTTTCGTGGTCTTGGACAATGAAGAGAAAGTGTACCAGCGCATCCACCACGAGGTGTGTATTTAAAAACATGTTTAACCGAGTTAACAGTGGAATTCTCTTGTATGAACGTTGTTGCGTGTGCGTTCAGGAGTCTGAGATCGAAACGGAGGAGGAGGTGGATATCTTGATGAGCAGTGACATCTACTCAGCTACACTTTCAACTAAATCAATTACCTTTTCCCGGGCTCAGAGTGGCTGGCTGTTCCGGGAGGACAAAACTGTATGGCGTAACTTTCTTTCTGTTAATTATATTTCGTATATATTCTATTTCGTTCATTATTTTCTCCCATGACTCATATTTTATCATGTCAGGAGCGTGTGGGCAGCTTTTTGGCAGATTTCTACATGGTGAATGGGTTGATGCTGGAGTCGAGGAAGAGGAGAGAGCACCTGAGTGAAGAAGATATCTTGAGAAACAAGGCTATCATGGAGAGCTTTAGCAAAGCAGGAGGAGGAGGAGGAGCAGTGATCGAGCACAGCTTCGAGGTGATGAAATGACTCAAAATGTTGATTCAGTTTCGTAGCTGACCAATAAAAGGTCCATGGGGGATGTGTTGTGTGTAAATCGATGACGACTGTTGCCATAGATGCTACGTAATTACATCACATGACCATGGAGACCATTCATTCCGCTGCGATGAAAACTAAAACACTCTTCCTTTGCTTCTGTGTAGTCGGTGAGGCGGCAGTCTCTCACGGCTCCATCTCCAAATACCATCTCCTGGGAGGAGTATATCACTGCAGAGACCGGGAAGTATGTCTCAGATTTAGACGCATAGGCCAGAATATAACGCACTCATTCAGAATATTCTCTCACACAAGGATGGTTGTGTCTCCCGCAGAGCTCCTCATCTGGGTCGAGAGCTGGTGTGCAAAGAGAGCAAGAAAAACTTTAAAGCCACCGTGGCCATGAGTCAGGACTTCCCGCTGGGCATTGACTCGTCAGTCTCACGCTCTTGAATTCGTTCGTATGGTTACATCAGGAGATTGCCTTGCTCATGTTTGCAATCGATTCATGCTGTTTTTCAGGTTGTTGAATGTTCTGGAGGTCATCGCTCCCTTCAAGCACTTTAATAAACTTAGAGAATTTGTTCAGATGAAGCTTCCACCTGGATTTCCTGTTAAACTAGGTGAATGTTTGCTTTTACCAGCATTACCAATAAGTATTGATTTGGCTTGATTTGAAAACTAACGCAATTGTCATCCGCAGACATCCCAGTGTTCCCCACCATCACTGCCACCGTGACCTTTCAGGAGTTTCGGTACGATGAGTTTGACAAGTCCATTTTTACAATTCCCAGCGACTACAAAGAAGATCCCAGTCGATTCCCAGACCTCTGAGCTGTGCAGTGGCCCAACGTAGCCCAATGTCTGTCTGCATCATATGGAGGCAACGCATTTAATGTAGTAAATACTTGACATAAATGGGATGACGCAAAGGGATTATACTGACATGTTGGTGATATACGCTGCTGTGTCAAAAACTGCAACGCTACAAGAGAACAAACTTCTGAATTCTGCTGATTTAGATGAACTGGAAAATATATATCTGGGCAAACATCTGTGTGATGCAGAGCGTCACAGATTGTTAAATCACTCCTGGACTATTTCCATAACCGTGCAAAACATCTGCTACCGCGAACTCTGCAATAGCAACCAGAAACTCACAAAGATCACAGCCAGGAAGTTTACGTTGACCGATATCATGAATGAGAAATCTGAGCGACCAGTAAATCAACCTAGATGAATGTTGCTAAATCTGGAAAAACGCAATATTGTGTGCAATGTGAAAATCTCGAAAATGTACAACCAGAAATCTTCGATAGCTGATCTCTCACTACTGGACAATCTGCACATAGTCTGAGGTACTGCGTTGAAAACCATAACTAGCGAGACATATGGCATTATAAATTATTATGCTAGCTGCGTTTTCATATATCTTTGTACAACTGTTACAAACTTCTATACTTCACTTAAAGGTAAGGTGTACATTTAAGGAGGAGGTGAACTGCGTCTGTATGTGATCGAAACCTGTCACAGAAAACAATGTAATTTCTATAAAAGAGTACAGCTTGTAAATATCACTTTTTCCTCCACTTTTTCTGCTTGTCCATTTTATTTTTGTTGCATTACAGGAATTTTCACCTCTTTGTTCATTAGTTCAGATCGCTTGCTTTCTCACATGCTAATTACTAGTATTGCTGAAGCTGAGGACCGTACAAAGATGGATATATTAATGTAGCAACACCGTTTTAAAGTTTAACCCCTTGAAGGATTTGTAGATTGGTTTAACTCTATGATGATGTAAATACATGTTTCCGGTGTAGTAGAGGCGACGTATAACTGAAGATGTTTATTGAGAAGTTTGTGTCAAATGTTTGCAGAGGCATTGAGATTTGTCAAATTTTGTGTGTTTTATGTATTTGCTGTGTGTTGAGAAAAAGGAAGCATATGTCCTGTTGGCACCAGCAATATTTCATTGAAAATGTAATTTAAAAAAAAAATTATAATTTTGCAACTTATCCATGTCCCACTACTGGCTAGTGTGGAAGATAATTTGTGTTTTTTTTTCCCCTCTCCTTTTTAAACTGTATTTTTTTACAGATCTTTTTTCTGTTCACCAGTGTTCATACGTTTGCATTATGTCTTATATAATTCTTTCCCAGGTGAATTTCGGCAGAAACCTTGTATGAAACTGCTGCACTTTTACATGACAACTTGTAATTAATAAAATTTCACGTACCATAATTCTGTTAGTAATTTTTTAAAAAGCAGTTCTTTTCTAGGTTCATTGCAAACTGACATGTAATATACAAATAGTATCTTGGTTTATAGATTAACAGAAGTGGAAAATTACTTTATAAAAGTTTTAAAACATGTTTATATGTTTTTGCATTGTAAAGAACAAATGATACTGGTAATGATCGCTTGAAAACATTTAGCTTTAAGAACTAAATAAAAAAATGTTTAATTCAGCAGAAAACGATTTGTAGAGAAATAACTGCATTGATAAAGTAGACTTTTGAGTTTTCGTATTAAGATATTAATACGAAATTAATTAAAACGAAAATAAAATGTTAGGAGATGCGTTTGAATTTCGCGCCACAAGAAGCTCGTAACGTAAAATAACGGTTGTTTTGTGCTTCACGTCATTAAATGTTTTAAAAACAAATTCACATTAATAATTGCATTCTCATCATCATGTCCTTTACATATTACAATACAAACGTATTATAAATAACACGATTAAGTCAAACATGAATATGGCGTTGTTTTAGTTTTTAATAAACTACCGTTGCCTTTCGACACACAAATATGGAGAGAAAAAACGTTTTATCTGTTATCACAATAACCCCCAATACTGCTGATTGTGGTGAAAACTGTCAGAGACACCAGTTATGTGGGTTTCAAAAGATTACGAAAAAAATATGTTGTGTTTGTTCGAATAACTTACAGTTTGTCGTGTTAAGTTCATATGTCCAACTTCAGTTTTTTGGACATTGTGCCACTTGGATGGATCTTTCAATTACACCCAAAGCATTAAAAGTTAATGTGAATTAAACTCTATTACTAACCAGTCGGTAACCGACCGCGGATTCCTGATGAAGACTGCGGCGTACTAGTTCCGCCTAACGCCGCATGTCACTCAAACGGTGTGACAGCGGGGACACCCAATCACGCGTTAGCATGATCTGAAAGCAACCAATAGATGGACTTTGACCGTTAGCCGAAAATGAATGCACTGCAAATATTTTCATTAAAAAGTTACAAGGAAAGCAAAAGGACCAAAATTACGTTGAGTAACAAAGGGTTTAATATATTTTAGCATTTTTTTCATTGTGTTTTTTTTCTCCATGTATGGGGTACTTTAAATTTAAAAATACACCCCCACCCAAACATCACGTTTATGAAGGATTTCTGTTAAAGTCAATGACAGTCAAATTTAGCGGCTATATATGTATATACATACAGCTTTGTAATTTAATAATAATAATAAAAAAAAGAACTCAATCCAAGTCTTTTTTTCCCCCTTCAAGTTTATTTCAAATTTGTAACACTGCGAACAGTACATTTCTTGACAAACTAGTCTACATTGGTGGTGGGGATGCTCCCTACAGGAATAACACAATGCAAACTCCCATAAGACCTGAAAGAGAAAGTTTACAAATATTCTACAACTTTAAAAAGACAAAAAACTTCCCATCTAACTCAAAAACAATTATACAAAAAAAAAAGCAATTGCACCTATAAGAAAACAGGACTACTGCTCGACAACGTCATCCAAGCACTTGTAATAGTGTAATTGCTTTAAATAGAAAATGCACAGACCTAGCAAAAGATTATCGCAATGTTTTATGAACAAAACGACCATACGTTAAATATACAGTATGAGCATGTTCCACACCAGCATGACGACAGAAACCGCTCTAAAACCCAGAACACGGACCGTATGTACCAGAAGATACAAGAGATGCATTAAAAGATAAGGAAGAAAGGTATTGGAGGAAAAATCTGAACTTGAACAAGCCTTTATCCATCTCAACTCTATTTAAAGCGATAGAACACCTAATTTGGGTTTCTGTTTTTGGATAGGTCAGTTCAATAATTGATGATCACTTCTTGAAGCTGCAAAAGATCCTTGGAAATAAAAGAAACTAAAAAGTTGTGCAAAGGGTGTTTTTTTATTTTAATCCAAAGAGTCCTAGTTTTGCATTAAAAAAAGGTCTTTCTTGATGGTTTCCGAACCAACTTGAACACTTTTTTTTTTTAAATTGAAGGCAGGGGAATGGATTTTAAATACTGCGTAATAAACCTAATTGGATTTCTTTTAAGAAGCGATGCAATAATAGTTGGTAAACATTTTTGAAAATGTTGTCTAGCGGAGATGGCTTTCTTTCTTCCTTAGGAACACATTTAAGAGTAAATAATGAATTTTAGTTTATGGGTGGACCATCGTTTAAACACAAAGTGAGATATTTAGAAGAACAGAGCTCACTATGGAAGCTATCTCTTCAAAATATCTTGTGACCGAAGTAACTCAAAGCTTAGCTTCACAGACAGATCAAATAAACTGTGGATCTAAATGTTTAGGTTATAATAACCCTCAGAAGGGTGCATTCACTCGCTCATCTCCATGTCCTCATCATTCTGGTCTCTACTGTTGGCGTCTGACTCTCCGTGGATGGCGATTTCTTCCACCTCCCCTTCATTTTCTTCAGCACTGTCACCATGATGCTCCTCCTGAGCCTGAGGCGACGAGGCAGCGTCTGAATTCATATCATGCACTTCATGCTCGCTGTCATACCCCTGCTCCTCCTCATCATAGTCTCTGGTCACCTGGGGAAATGGAAGATTATGAGATGACCCAATGTGGAATTAATTCAGTTAACGTTTGTTTTCGAGAAATACACAGCTTTTTTGTAAGGTCGGGACTTTAACGCGTTATTTCGATCAATTAATTATAAAGATTTTATCGCGTTAAAAATTTTAATGCAATTAATTGTTTCCTTTCCAATAGTCCGCATGCGGAACCTTTCTACTCTACTCGCATGCGGAACCTTTCTACTCTTTTCGCTTTTCCGGTACGCCCGTAAATCTGACTCACACAAACACCTGCTGGCTAACAATCAGTGATGGAAGACAACGTCTTATTTGGCCAAATGGGGGCTAGTTTTCGCTATAAAAAAACGTCTTGATGGCACCACGGACAAGAGTATCGTTATGTGCAAACTGTGCAAAAAAGAATTTGCCTATCACCTAAGTAGTTCCAGCCTCAAGTACCATCTCAATGCTAAATACGTCAGGGCGAGTACAGACTTTGCTAATGTTAGCGCTCACACTCGCGGCAACAACCGCTTCAGCCAGCCCACTTTGGACGAAATTAGTGGCTTCCAAGCCAAAATAAGTGAGTCTGCATCAGATAAATTATGTAACTCCCTTGCAAAATGGATTGCAGCCGATTGTAGACCACTCTCTGTGGTGGAGGACGGGGGACTTCAGTCCGTGCTACAGATAGCTACATCTGACCCAACTTACGAACTACCGTGCAGGAAAACTATGGCAAACAAGATTAAGCAGCTATACGATGATGAAAAGCAGACAAAAGAAGACATATTGAAGGCTGTCGAGTTTGTTGCTTTGACAGGGGACCACTGGACCTCCTTGAGCAATTCTAACTATCTTGGAGTGACCGCACACACAATACAAGTTGTCAACAATGAATGTTGTTACATTTCTACTGAAAAATGTTTTCAAAGAAAATGAATAATCTTGGTTCCTGAAACACTTGAAAGCTGAATAGCTATATTAGCACTTTGACCAATTGTTTGTTGAATGGCATATTAACAGCAATACATTTTTTGTTTAACTCAAAGACTTTTTCGATTGAGAAAGTATAATTTGTTTTGTTAATGTATGGTTTTCGATTAAAATGCGATTAATTTCGATTAATTAATTACAAACCCTGTAATTAACTCGATTAAAAATTTTAATCGAGTCCCACCACTACTTTTTTGATATTTAAACAAATCGCTTCGAGAGTGTTTCACTTTCACCATACACACAGTCACCAACCTTTACATCTCCCTTCTCGCTGTCTGATTTGCGGTCCCTGTCTTTATCCTTGTCTTTGTTCTTCTTGCTGTCAGATTTCTCTCTTTTATCACGATTCCGGTCTCTATCTTCCTTCCTATCGCGGTCTCTGTCCCGCTCACGGTCTTTATCCTTCTTTTTCTCCTTCTTGTGTCTGAAAGAAAGAAACCTCGGTTTAAAGAGAGTCTGCAAAAGAAGACAATCCCAAATGGGTATGACTTACCGCCTTGGAGAGGGTGATCGGGAGATTTTTCTTTTCGGAGATCGAGATTTCTTTGGTGACCGTGACATGCTACGACTCCGCCTGTGACGCTTTCTGGAAGACGCAACGATTAAGTTAGAATTTTGCCGAAAATTGAGGAAATGGACGTTTTACAGAATCTTCGAAAATGCACCAAATGTGATTCTACTGACCGACTGGTGCTTCGTGAGCGTCTGGCACTGCTGTAGCTCTTGGGAGGAGTTTTGGAACGTTTCCTATACTTGTCCTCTTTCCTTCGATCTCTACATAAAGGGATTTAAAAAAATTTTTCGCTAAATGCTTTCACATGTATGAAATGTTGAAGGAATGAAAGCATTCATATAACGCTCATTTCAAAGAACATTTTATGGAAGTTTCAAAGAAAAATAAGTTATTTGTAAAAAAAATGTTCATCGTTAAATGCAATTGTAATGTTTTTAATGATAAACCTAGATCTGGAGCGGCGGTTTCGCTCTCTAGAGTGAGACCTCCGGCGCCTAGGGCTCTTGGACCTTCTGCGGCTCCGGGATCGAGATCGGCGTCTGGAGTGGCTCTTAGAGCGCCTGAACCCGAATGAAAACAACAATTAAATAGATGAAGCGTTCTAGTTTAACGTTAAGAAAATTACACACATTTATATCACTTAACTAAAATAATTTCCCTAAGACTCAACAGGAGAAAATAAGCTTCTAATATGATTTAAACCAAAAAAGGTCAAACCTGTGTCTTGAGCGTGATCTGGATCTGCGTCGTCGAGATCTCGACCTGGATCTTGAGCGCTTGCGTTTATCGTCCTTCTTACCTGATAAAACGAGAAAACTTGAGCATAAATTTTCCTCTACAGCTAAGACGCATCTGAGCTTTTAAATTAGTTAGAACTACACTCACTGGCCACTTTATTAGGTACACCTGTCCAACTGCTCGTTAAAATTTTTTTAATCAGCCCATCACATGTGGTTTGTGGTGGAATGGGAGAATCCCATCATGGATGAGCAGCTGACAAATCCGCAGCAACTGTTTGATGCCATCATGTCAATGTGGGCCAAACTCTGAGGGATGTTTCCAGTACATTGTTGAATCTGTCATGAAGGCAAAGGGAGGCCAATCTGGTAGATGAAAGGTATCCCTAATAAAGTGGCCAGTGAGTGTGTGAAGTTTTGATGTTATAAACTCTGCATTGAGTTGTTTAAAGAATACGTATTTCTATCTTTGTCTCCACATTCGTGTTTAAAGGTGTTCTAGACTCACTGCTGGGCTCAATGGCAGCAGAGATGAGAGACTGCGCCTCTCGAACCCTTTTCATAGCTTCCTCGATCTCTTTGTTTGAAGCATCTCCCTTCAGTCCAGCTCCCAAACCGAGTCCTGCCAGAGGATTTAGCCTGAAGGGAAACAGAAAAGCAATTAAAACCAAAGTTAATTTCTAAACTACTCCAAAGCCATTCATAAAATAAAAAAAAACGAAATATTGAAAATAATGCTTTATAGTTTAAGAAGGAAAGACTTACTTGGGGTCTATTGAGGCCATGAGCTTCATGAGTTGCTCCGTTGACAACGACTGCACAAGAGAAAAGGAAAATAATCACATTAATCAAGTAGAAATTGACTAATTGATTCAAATTGTTGGAATTTGCTAAAATAAATAAGAATATTGACCTGATAAGGGAATATGCGATGAAAAATAGCATTGAAAAATAGCATTTGGGCGGAGATGTATTTAACAACAATCAAGTGGGTACAATGCAACTGAGGTAATGACATCATCTAAAAACTTTTAAGGCACCCCATTGCAATGACACTTTTTATATCTGTGCTAAACCATTAGACACTTAAACCCCTTTAAGTCAAACAAGGCACATTTAAAGTGTTAGAGGAGCTGAAGCTTCACACACTTGAGTGTTCAGGTTGGGTGCTGCCATGGCCAGAGCCGCTAATGGGTCCAGATTTGGGCCTCCGAGCCCTCCGCCAAGAACACCAATCTGAAACACACACAAATAAAAACAGGTACTCAAAAAAAAAAAAAAAAAACTAAAACATTAATACTTAGAGATATAAATATACAACTTAGAAAAAAAAAACAAGTTTCATGATTTTTCAGCAATGATGCTCCAACAAAAAAAAAATCTGCTGTTCTGACCAAACTTCTAACAGAAAAAAACCTCACTGTGTTCATTTTAAATCCTTCTTTGTACTGCATAAAAAAGGTAAATTAGGACCATTTTGAGAACTATAGCTGCAAGCAGTGCTTGAAGGGTGCTTTAGCCTTTCAGCCTTTGCACCAAGCACTATGACAAGTCCTTTTTTGGGAGATGTATTCAAGTGCAAATGGTTAACATGCGTCAACAGGCGGCGCTATGAATGAGGATGAATATCATTCTGTTACTGTGTTGAACAATATTCTTTACACACTTCTAAATTGGTGAACCTTAATGTAAAATGCTGTAGGATACGATAACAACGTGTTCAGACATGGACTCTTTGCAAATTTGATCCCAATCAGACATTACATGGCTGAGTTTTCGCAATTTTGAATTTCGACGGCCAGTGGACTCACATTGTTTAACAAAGTCAAAAAAGCTTTGCACTGATGGAGTTTGGAGATAAAATCTCATTAAATTATGACACGACCAAAAGTGGCCATTTTAGAGTTTATGCAAAATAACAGACTTCCTGTCAAATGTAGAAACACAATCCATATTATTATTATTTAAGTCGGGGTACCCCACATGTGTGCCGAATTTCATTCGCCTGTAAAAAACAGTAAGCGTATAATAAGCCGTAACCCCAATCAGTCGTACATTTTGCCAGTTCTGAAGCGTTCGAAGTTCTGAGCACCAAAAGCCACAACGATAACACTATGCATCTTAAGTGCTTGGGTCCTAGATCTTTACCCAAGTAACATCAAAAGACTCTTCCTATTGGCTGAACAGAAAAACTGACTCACCGAAGACACAGGATTGGGTGTGGGAAGAAGCCCGCCTCCTGGAAGCAATCCTGCGACCGCATTGGCCGGAGCCAGCAGAGACATAGCCTTTGATTCATCAGGAATCACTCCTGCAGAGCCAAAACATACAATTAAACCAGCGCCGCAACCACGCAAACACACTCAAAAAAAGCAGAAGGGATGAATCACCCAAAAATGAAAAGCCTCTTAATACTCCTCTCTCATGTGGTTGATCCACTTGAGTTTGAGCCTCAAATCGATTCAACCAAGAGATTTCCAGAAGTCATCAACTTCCAGTGATTAAACCGTGAGTATAAGCCGATTCTGAGACATTTTGCAGCAAAAACACATGCATTGCAGATTGAAACCTCAAGTTTGAATTCAGCCATCTTTAAACGCAGATCAAACCCAAACTTACATGGAGCGACCACATGAGGGGGTGCTTCCATGTTGGGTGAACATGCCTTGTTTATGTTCACTTCTTTTTGCAATGACAGTACTGGATTGGTCAGAGGAAGCTAAAACATCAGGCCCCTTTACAATAGCAAGAAGTGCACAATACTACAAGAAAAGAAATGACACTAGACACACTGCCAAGATGTGATCACCTGAACTTGATTTTTTAAGTCATGAACCAAATGTAAGCAAGCACAGCCGGACCTCCCCTGGGATGTGCTCTCAAGATTCTTAAGTTGTATAATGAACAAGCGACTCAGGTCGGCTGCTTCGCTATAAAGCACACAGAAACATCAAGATAGACAAAACACAGTTTATGATTTGGGTGTCAGAATCAAATCACAGTTCATTAATCCACTGGCTTATACAATAAAACATTGTTTTCTGGGGCTTTTGCTGAGATTTCAGAGCTAAACCTGCCGTTACCTTTGGCAAACTGGCTGATGGTACAGACACCTTCAAGCAAAAGCACTTTTTAGACTGTTTAACTGCTGAAATGGAAAATTAAATGAACATCTAGTGAGTCCATTGGGTGAGCATCTCTGAAATTAAAGCTTTGCTTTCTTAAACATTTCATCTGTTGCATAGTCATCAGGTAAAATTTTTGCACATTGAGTCTAATGCATTACAAACACCAGGAAAAATGCTTCAGGTGGATATAGAGTCTTGCCTTCGAGTGCAATATCGATAATTTGGTACATGATGACTAGACAAAGTCAACTGGGATTGTTCCAAGAACCGAAAGCAGTGCCCACATTCGTTCACAGCACCAGCAGCTGTAAAATATTCTGCATAACCATATTTACTATCTTGATTCAATGGGGAAAAAAGATGTATAATAGGAGTAACCACTGAACAAAATCATTTAATAGCATGGTAGCGACTTACATCTAAAAAATAATGTAAAAAATGTTTTTGGTTGCTATGGAGAAGTCAATAGGAGTGACAAACCAACTTCCATGTCTCTACGATTTTACTAAGGTGAGATGGCGATATTCTAAATTGGTTTCTATGGTACAGTCAGGTTGCTAAGGAGGGGCAGAAGACTTCATACAATGTTCCCCATTCCAATACGAGACCCAAATCAATTCTCATGTGTCTCCTTAGCTGAGATGTCAAGTTGGTTGCTATGGTTAACAGTCAGGTTGCCATGGAGGGGTCAGTGACATACAACAGCGCTCTCGTGTACATAATTTACCACAGCTGACAGAGTTCAGAAAGGTTTGTTGCTAGGGAGCCATCAGCGATGGGATAAAAAAAAAATGTTAATCTGTTACAAAGATTAAAGAAAACTACCCCAAGTTTATCAAAGATATTTTCGCATTTCTTGTCAATGGCCATTAGAAGTCAATAGGAAATCTTAAAAGCCTCCTAGAGCCTGAAAAGCTCCACTAGTGTGGTCTGGGGTCAGATAAAGAATTTTATAATTGTGAAAACGTAAATACTCTGCAAAAAAAATAAAAAAATACATATCTGTAGACTCAATGTGCAAGAACCTAAAGATGATTCATTAATGAAACAGAACTTATATTTCTGAATGACATCCACACACCCACAAACACACACACGCGCACACACACACACACGAGAGAGAGAGAGAGAGAGAGAAACAGGACAAGCTGTAGAAGACAAAACTGTTGGGTGGCATTTTCTGCTGGGCCTGGTTTACAGGATTTGCAGAACCAAAGAACTGGAAAACACAACAACAAAAAACAGAAACCACTGTTAACAAGCTTCTCTGGCCTCGAGTCATGTGGAGAGGAACAAAACATAATCTCAGACTGTTTTTCTTACTCAAAGAGCTACAAATATCAAAGGGAGCTCAGATTCATTCATACGCTCTGCTATTTTTAGCATTGCGCTTAACATTACAGGACAGTTCACATCTTTTAGTGCATCTGTTGTTGGATTGTTACCAGAAGGCTTGGTTTGCGTTGGTACTCCGCTGTTTAGGATTTAACCCACCGATTCAGGAAGAAGGCAGGAACTGGTAAATACAACGCTTTCAAAACCCAAACATAAAATAATTACACCCAAAATGAATGTCCCAGTCTTCTCTCAGCTTGCACTAGTCTCCTTCAATCCTCCTAGAACTTGAGACAACTAGAACCATTAAAAGCTTTTCCCAAGATCTCGATTGATTCCAGTGTTTTCCCTACCATTAAATTAGGGGGCAAGAAGTTAAAATATTTTCATTGACCTTTTACTAAAAATAATCTACGTGTTGAGTATGCATGCCTTTGATGTTCAGAAGCACCCAACAAAGTCCCAAAATATAGCTCCCCTCTCCCAAAACCTGTAAAGAAACACTGAATTCTGTGCAGAACTATAAGTAGAAAGCCCCAATTTGGTAACATTGAACTGTTACCACTTATGTTAAATATTAAAAATAACATTTTTAATAAAAGAACTTGAGGCAAAATCTACTTGAACCATCTATGAGCATGTGCATTTTCCTCTACATGGGCTAAATACTCATGCAGAAATTCACCAGGTCTCATCTTACCGTGAACTTTCTTGAGTCTGATTGGCATGCAGTTCAATCAGAGCCTAAGCATTAGAGCTCAAGAGATAGATCTGTGTCTGAGAACGCTAAACACTAAAAAGAAAGGATTGTGTAGCAACACAAATGAGCAGAGTATTACAATACAAGGTATGCTTTACAGCAGGGAAACACTCGTGGAGCAAACGTCCCTTTAATTTTTCTACAGGGCACCAGAGGGTCAGTCTCAGACTTCTGCCGGCGCACTATAAAAATCACACACACAGATGACAAAGAGAAAAGTTTAACAAAAGAAATATGGAGCCAAACTGGAAAGGCATGATGAGGCGTGGTTCACCCAAAAAATAAGAGCAGCTGTTTGAAAACCAATGTTTTGACTTCCATTATACGTTTATAAACATTTCGCAATTCTTTCAGATCATCTGTAGCAAGTGCAAAAATTGCATTTTTTTTGTCTTTAGGAAGTGGTTGAAATTTTTGGACAAACAAGGGGAAAAAAATACTTGGCTGTAAACTCTGAAGACCAATATACGGGTTTTAAACGCATATAAAGTTTCTAAAAAAAATTGTATTATTTGATTCAAAATATATTTTTTCTTAAAAACCTACACATTTCATCTGAAGCTAATAGTTTGCATATATTGGAGACTTTTCCACAAGATTAAGTATTTTATTTTGTATACAGCCTACCTGCACAAGAAATTTTCTCTCAATAACCAAAATACATTTTTAGAAACAATATATCTACACATTCATTGACAGTCGAGTGAATTAAGTATGATTGTGCAAAACAAAAAAAGATATCAGATTTATTATTCACTAGCTGCATGTCTATCTACTTCTTAAAAATGTATAAATGTGAAAAAAGAAAAATGTGCAAAAACATTTGCAAAACCAAATTCATCGCACAGGCCTTACACTTCTAAGAAATAGCACCCATTTCCCCAATAGAATGCACAGATTTGGAGTTTGGAATAGTTGGAGTTTGCTCACAGAGACTTCTAAGGGGTAATCTCCGATATAGGGGAGAGGGGGAAGAAGAAAGAAAGAGAGGGGGAGAAAAAAAAAAACGCTTCAATATTTTATTTTAACACTTGCTGCAGATAATCCATATACTGATTTGCAAAGCATTAAATGGTTCTCATTCGGTTTCAAATAAGTTTAAATCAATAAAAGAAAGTCTTTAAATATTATAAATTACAGAATTAAATTTTTTGGGAGAACTCCCTCTTTCGACACGCCCTCCTGTCATTCAACTATCCCACTTACACCCAAAAATCTTACTGTGTTCAGGTCTGAGTGGGATTGGCTGCGCTAAAGCCGCCATCTACTCTGTAAAGGGGTTGAACATAATGATTATAAAGAATAAAAAAGCACAACAAACCTTCGGCGAAAGGCACGACGATCAGCGCTCGATCCACGAAGACGGTGTTGGTCAGATGCTGGGAAACGCCAACTGAATCAGGCTCGTGGAACTTTACAAAACACACACGTGAAGTCACAGGCATGGTAGAATCACTGAAAGAGAACATAGATGCTTTTGCAAGGTGTATAGACTCTCACACATTCACGGTTTCTCACAGTACAAGCGTTTGTCAACTGTTTGGTTCACCCGACTCAAACTTTCTTCTGTGGAACACAGACGTTAACCCTACCTTCACTGCGGACGGGAAGAGCCTGGAAGATTTTCAGTAAGTGACAAACAACAAAAGCACAAGTTTTATTTACAGCACTTCAATCATTAAGTTGCTGTGGCGAACATGTTTTTCAACCAGCTGTCACAATAAGGAACTTCGCACCACTAGAAGGCAGAAGAGAGTCTCACAGGTAACCACGAAAAAACAAGCAGAAATAAAGTAGAAAAAAAATAAACAAAAGAAAACAAAATCCTTTTTGTGGCCCAATTTAACGTGAAAACGGTGATAATTACACAGCCACAAAAAATAACTGTGTTTCAACACAACAAATTTGAGGTTCATTTTTATTGTTCCCGTGAAATAAACGAACACTTACAACGGCGATCACGTGACGCCTGGATCAGGAAATACGTTAAATGAAAACGTTGTGTGAAAACTACACCGTTAAACTATTCTGAAAAGGTTACTGTTAGTCATCAAACTCCTATAATTATTATATTTTACTGTCTTAAGTATAATTACTTAAGTTTAAAAGAAATAAAACTAATTTTTAATCGTATAGAGGACCGATTTTAATTATATAATCAACAAATGTACTTAGTTATATAATGTTTAAATAGCATTTCTAGAACTTTCTGTGTGGTTTCTACTCACTCTGGCGGGAAGAGCCGGAGTTCGTCGATGCTTCCGATAAAGCCGAAGAGCGTGCGCATCTGCTCGGCCGTGCTGCTGGGAGACACGTTCGTCACCTGGATCACACTGGTACTGGACGTCATTTTGGAGCCAATCCAACACCCCGATCACAAACACATTTAAATCCGTGCGGTAACAACAAGGTTTAGGTCGATTTTGACTAAAAACTCGATGAATCGTCTGGTGGCCTCTCTACCTCACGCACGCATTGCTGCAGCTCTATAATGGCGCATAAGAAGATGGCGGCGCGGTACAAGAATTTCAAAATAAAACAATAAAGGGTGGTTTTCAAAATAAAAGTATGTTTCCTCAAACATTTCATTTGCATAATGGCTATTTAAAAACCATTCAAACATGCATTAAATGACTTGTGTGCTTTGTTTACTTGTGTTATCTTGTTTTGTTATTTTTTATCTTTTTTCCCCGCACATTCAATGTTTAGCTGAACGTGTCTGTACTTTGACTTGAACTAAGCACAAAACACAATAATTGATTTCATCCCTGATGTAGATATTTTATTTTAACAATTTATTAACATTTTTGTTTTGGATTTATTTGTCTAACAAAAAAGACTGCAATACATGTACTGTGCCTTGAACTAAGGCAATAAAAATTGTTTCAATAATATAGTTGCACATAAAAAAAACATAAAATGATTTTCTTTAGATTAATCATAATTTTTAAATTAAATGCTATATACAAGTAAGCTAAATTGCCAATCGTATATGTCAGAATAAATTCTTTTTTTGTTGTTAGATTTTATTTAGTTTCAGTTTCACATTTAATCTATTTTTGTAAATTCAACGTTTGTATTTATACCGCATATTTTCTTTTATACTTGATTAAAACTTGGTTCCACTGAGTTTTGTTTCCTTTCACGCGTTTGAAACTTCATTAACAAGCCTTATGAGCATGCATAACAGAATTATGAATAAAAACACTAATTGTAACTTAAAAATGTGTACAGTAAATAACCGCGTTATTTTCTGTTTATTTTGTAAACCAGAGCGCGTACTTCCAGCGTCTGAGTGACGCAACCGGAAGTGTTCGTCGAGCGTCAGTCAGCAGATCGGAAATGGCGGCTCTAGGGGCCTCATCAATACGGTTTCGGGGCAGAAAGTGATCGATCAGGCTGATTGATGGAGGTGTGACGGTGAGCAACACGCAAGCTAGCAGATGGAGACACATGAGGAGAAGCCCATCATCTACACCATGGAGAACAAGCCCATAGTGACCTGTGAGTGACGAGCACAGACAGAGAGAATGTTGTGAACGGATGACGTTCGAGTCTGATCTAGGGAGGAGGGTCTTGGATGTGTGTTGGTATGAACAAGCAGCATTCATTGCATTAAATGATTAATAATCTAGTGCTTTTAGAAAGGCAATGGTGTCACAACAGCCAGACAGAAGCTTGCTGCAGCTGCAGTGATCCAGTGTACCCAGAACCTCAAAGCAGTTGAAACCCTCTCGTCGTATCACGTTTATCTCCAGAGGATCACTGGCACTGTTTCTTTCTCAAGTGGATTATTCCTGTATTTCTTTTCTTTTTTTAGGGGGTGGGGGTTTGGTTAAAGTTCACCACTTAATCTCTAAGGATGTAAGACTACCTCATTGAGGCAAACCCAATGAGGAAAAGCTCGCAAAACGAAAATAAAGCATTAGTAATCATAGTTTGTGTGTGGTTTGATCAGGTGCGGGTGATCAGAACCTCTTCACGTCTCTCTATGGATCCCTGACTCAGCAGCTGCCCAGAGAGCCAATGGAGTGGAGGAGGTGAGGCTGTTGCCGTGGAAACACGCTTGTTTCATTATTGTGGGAAACATGTTATGGTTGGATGCAGATAGACTCTGTGATTGCTGCAGAGTTACGTCTGTATGTCTGCACTCAGATCGTACGGACGAGCTCCTAAGATGATCTACCTGGAGGCCAATTTCGTTCAGTTCAAGGAGGATCTTCTTCCCAAAGAGGGAAACAAAGCCCTGCTGACCTTCCCCTTCCTGCACATCTACTGGACCGACTGCTGTGTGAGTCTCTCACACACCCGTAAAAGCATCCTCTTCAAATTGGGGTTTACTAAAGTCTGGGAAACTGGAGAAATCTACACTTGTATTCACTAAATAATAATTATAAATAGCAATGCATCTTATTTCAGGGCACATTTTAAGGCTCTTGTCGCTAAACAATATAGAACACAAACATAGCAGATCTAGACAGACATAAAGTATGAAAAAAAAAACAGAAAAGAGAGTGGATGAGGAAAAAAAATACAAATAGAATGCTAATTTCAGAGCTGCTGTATTGTCCAGGACTCAGAACTTTACAAAGCGAGTGTTAAAGAAGACCTGCAGCGCTGGCAGTCGGTCCTGCGGCTCCATGGCTCCAGTGATTGGCTGATCGTCCTGGTGGAAAATGAGAACAAGAAGAAGAACAAAACCAACATACTGCCGCGCTCCTCCATCCTGGATAAAATCCGCAATGACTTCTGCAACAAACAGAGCGACAGGTCAGAAAACTCACACTATAACTCTTGTTTTAAAGCTCCAGTGAAAACCCAATTTATTTACGCAACAAGCCTACGACAATCTGCGATTAAAGAAAGGTCATACAGATGGTTATATTTCTGCACTTTTTTTCTCCAATCAATCTGAGTTTTGGTTCATGCTGGAGTTTGGTTTGCTCATGGCAGAAATGTTTGGATATGTTTGACGTCACTTCAGAACATCTCTGCTACCAAACCAACCAATTGCAGAGCTTATGATCTATGCTGCCTGAAGTTACAATTTCTGAGTGGTGTAGATCAGCATTGTGTCCACACAAGGTATTTGCCGCAGGCCTGATGCAGAAGTATAAGCGAATATTTAGAAGTAGCGATATTTAGAAATCTCAAGAATGCTATGGCAGGCCAAAAGGGTCACAAATGCTGAAAAAAAAACAATCAGAATTTTAGTTTTTCATTTTAGTTTCAAAACCTTTTTTTTGAGCGTCCGTAATTCAAAATTATGATTGAAATTTAAATTTCACCCCTCCCCCCCTGAATGGTAGGGGTTTTCCTCCTCTGTTTCTGACCATATACTGCTGCGGCTGCTCTTTTGTATGCCATCTTACCTCACAGCGAAATGCTATGGCAGGCCAAAAGGGTCACAAATGGGACACAACAATAAAAACAAAAACAGAATAATCAGTTAATCGACTACAGCTTTTTTGTGATCTTATTTGAAATCAAAATTTAATTAATTGCAGTCTAAAAGAAATTTGATTAATTGCACCCCCCCATCCCTTATTGAATGATAGGGGAAACACTGCAATACACATATGTGTTTACCTTGTCTGCCTTGATTTGAGAATAAAGCTGCTAAAATTTCCTTGACTGTATCCTTGTCTTGGGGGTCCCGTAAACCATCAAACGGTTTGAGACCTTTTGTGATGGAGAAGTATCTGTGTGCAGGTGTGTGTGCCTCTGGGAGCCTCTCAGGGACTCGTCAAGGTCTCAAGAGTCCTGGCTCTCGCTACTGATGAAACTACGGACGCTCCTCCTCATGTCCTTCACAAGGAATCTTGGTCGGTTTGAAGACGACATGAGGACGCTGCGGGAGAAACGAACAGAACCTGGCTGGAGCTTCTGCGAGTACTTCATGGTGCAGGTAGAGACTTGCAACCTTAATTAACCATAAAAGTTCAATCTTTCAGTCGTGATTCGGTATGACGTTTTCTGCAGGAGGAGCTGGCATTCGTCTTTGAGATGCTGCAACAGTTTGAAGATGCTCTGGTCCAGTACGATGAACTTGATGCTCTCTTCACGCAGTATGTGGTCAACTTTGGTGCTGGAGGTATGTTAATTCTATTTATGACTTTAGTTGTTATTTATTTTAAAACACCTCTGATTTAAGGGACGTACAGTACTTTGCAAGATGGTTGGGCAATAATGCTGCAAACAAAGGTTGGGGCTTCACATCCAATGATTATTTCGTTTGTAAACGTCCCAAAAATTCCAATTGGTTCCAGTAATCCAGTCACCTGCACATTCCTGTGTTTTTAGATGGAGCCAACTGGTTGTGCTCGTTCTGTCAGCCGGTACGGAGCTGGTCCGGTCTGATGCTAAGGAGACCCATCGACATGGAGAAGCGAGACCTAATCCAGCGCGGGGAAGCTAGCGTGCTAGATCTGCGCAGCTATCTGTTTTCCCGACAGTGCACGTTGCTGATTTTCCTTCAGAGGCCGTGGGAGGTGACGACCAGAGCTCTAGAGCTGCTACACAACTGCGTCCAAGAGCTGCGTCTACTTGAAGTGAGCTTTGGATAAATTTAAAGAGAGATTTCTCGAGAGTCTTTGAGAGCATCACTGAATCCATGCTGGTGTTCCAGGTGTGCGTAGTCAGCGGGGCTCTGGATTGTTGGGTGTTTCTCAGCTGTTTGGAGGTTCTTCACAGAATCGAAGGCTGCTGTGAACGAAGCGAACTGGAAGCAAACTCTTCACACACCGTGGGTTTGTGGACTTACGCAACTGAGAAGGTAGCACCCTCTCCGAATTATGTTTTTATTTCATATTTTCATCTATTTGTCATTTTGCATTCGTTGAGTGCTGTGTGTCTGCAGCTGAAGTCGTTGGGGGATTTGTGTGGCCTGGTGTCTGAAACCGGACCAAACTCTGAAGAGCTGAATAAAACCGTGGATTTGCTGGCGGGACTGGGTCCAGAGAGACCTGAAACTGGTAAATGAACAATTAATCGCTCATCCTGGGTAGAACTGTTTTCCATGGAAGCCCATTTCATCCAGGTTTTTAAAAATGACTTAAAAAGTAAAAAAAAAAAATTGTTAAAGTCGAAATTTTTAGATAAATGTTGAAAATTTGAGTTAAGAATGTAAATTATTGAGATTTAAAAAAATATGAAATTTAAAGATAAAAAGTCAAAATTTTCAGATACAAATATTGAAATGATTAAAAAGTTTTCATTTTGAGATCAAAATGTTGAAATTTTTAAATAAGTCAAAATTCAGATACAAATATCAGTGTTTTTTTTTAATTAGTCAAAATTTTTAGCTTTTTTTTTTTATCTCAAAACTTTTTTTTATCTCAAAGTTTCGATATTTATAAAATTTTACCTATATCTCAAAATTGTAACTTTTTAAGCCATTATGTTTTTAACCTGGTAAAAATAGGCTTTGATAATTTTCCCCAGCGGATGGAAACATAATTTTTTTTTTAAATATATATATATTTTTTACTGCATATGCTGAGTGGAGGTTTCATGAAAGCTCCAAGTCGTTATTTCTCCTTGTTTGCAATCGGACATCCCTGGTTTCGAGTACCATTCAGTGGTGCATGTGTGTCTGCTTGTGTTTCAGTGAACAGCCTACAAAGTCCCTACAAAAAACTGAAGGAGGCGCTGTCGTCCGTCCAGGCCTTCGAGAAACACTACCTGGTGAGTAACAGTGAGCATCTGTGGTGCCTCGGTCTCTCCCAGATGTCTCACTGTCTGTCTGTGATGTACAGGAGCTCTCTCAGGCGGCGATGGAGATGTTTAGGTCGATTGGTCGACAACGTTCGGCTCGTCTGCTTGGAAAGAGTCTCGCGGAGTTCCACATGTGAATTTATGCTCCAATATTTTGAGTTTAGTGGCATTGTTCCTATGGAGATTTGCAAAAGAAATTGCTTTTTCTGCAGGAGAAAGGGTGACCCTGAGAGTGCTGAGCGCCTCCTACTGGACTCTCTGAGCTCGTACGTGTCTGAGCGCTGGACTCTGCCTATCACTAATATCCGCAGACAGATTGCTGAATGCCAGAAGCGTCTGCAGAAGACTCACCAGTATCCTCCACAAACTGTTAATGGAAATTGATGCTTTTGTTTGAAATGCAGCATAAACTAGTATTTAAGTTGTTGAAGCTGTTCTGGCTTGAGTCAGAATTGACTTGTTTGAGGTTGAGGTAGAGGTTTTAGTGTACTATGTTGCTTTGTCTTGCAGGAGAGGTTTAGCTCTAGTGAGTGTGGTTTCAGTTGTTTGAGTTTTCCTTGATGCTGTGTGTAGATACCTGCAGACCAGCGCACTCTTGGCCAGCGACACACATCTGAGTGAGGAGGAGCGGATACACTTCTGTCAAGAGATCCTCAGCTACTCCAGTTCAAGCCTTAAGAACACCGAGAACACACACAGTGAAGGAGCAAACTCAGGTGAAACTGTTTTCAGTCATGTTTAATTCTGGTGATTTGATTCAGTTTGGTTACAGGTGATTTGTTTCAGGTCAATATGATTTTGGTGTGCTTCCGGGTGATCCAATTCAGTTTATTATGATTTGGTTTGGTTAGAGATGATTTGATTCATTTAAATATGATTTGAGTTGGTTCCTAGTCAATTGATTCAGTTTGAAAACGGGTGATTTAATTCAGTTCAATATGATTCTGTTTAGTTCTGTGCCAGGTAACTTGATTGTTTATTATGATTCCTTTGGTTCCAAGTAATTTGATTCAGTTGGATTTGATTTAGTTCCAAGTGTTTTGATTCAGTTTGGTTCCAGGTGATTTAATTCCGTTGGATTAGGTTTGGTTCCATGTGATTTGATTCAGTTGGATTTGGATTGGTTCCAAGTGTTTTGATTCAGTTTGGTTACAGATGATTTGTTTCAAGTCCGTATGATTTGGTGTGCTTCCAGGTGATCCAATTCAGTTTATCATGATTTGATTCAGTTCAATATAATTCAGTTTGTTTCCGAGTGATTCAATTCAGTTTATTATGATTAGGTTTGGTTATAGATTATTTGATTCAGTTAAATATGATTTGGTTTGGTTCCTGGTCAATTGATTCTGTTTGAAAACAGGTGATTTAATTCAGTTCAATATGATTCTGTTTAGTTCTGTGCCAGGTAAATTGATTTAGTTTATTATGATTCGTTTGGTTCTAAGTGATTTGATTCAGTTGGATTTGGTTTGGTTCCATGTGATTTGATTCAGTTGGATTTGGTTTGGTTCCAAGTGTTTTGATTCAGTTTGGTGCCATGTGATTTAATTCAGTTTAAAATGATTCTGTTTGTTTCCGGGTGATTCAATTCAGTTAAATATGATTTGGTTTGGTTCCTGGTCAATTGATTCTGTTTGAAAACAGGTGATTTAATTCAGTTCAATATGATTCTGTTTAGTTCTGTGCCAGGTAAATTGATTTAGTTTATTATGATTCGTTTGGTTCTAAGTGATTTGATTCAGTTGGATTTGGTTTGGTTCCATGTGATTTGATTCAGTTGGATTTGGTTTGGTTCCAAGTGTTTTGATTCAGTTTGGTGCCATGCGATTTAATTAAGTTTAAAATGATTCCATTTGTTTCCGGGTGATTCAATTCAGTTAAATATGATTTGGTTTGATTCCTGGTGAATTGATTCAGTTTGAAAACGGGTGATTTTAATTCAGTTTAATATGGTTCTGTGCCAGGTAAATTCATTTAGTTTATTACGATTCATTTGGTTTAGTTAACCTTTAGTTTCTGTATGATTGAACGATCTTCACAGAAAAGTTAGCTAAAGTTTAGTGTGTTGATACCTCATGTCACTCTCGTCTGCAGATGAGCAGGCCATGTGTCTGAGCCTCCTCTCAGTGGCTCGCCTGCGCAGTGCTTGTTTCCATCCGTGCTCAGCTCGGGTTCACATTGGGGCCACTCTGGATCTGGAGGTCTCTGTATCAAGTCTGATCCCAGTTCCTCTTCTGCTCACACAAATTACCATCGGCCTGCACTTCAGCCCAGGCTCAGCCAATCATAGAGCAGAGGGAGCGATCCTGCTCTCGTCATCCTCGTCATCGTCCTCTTCGTCCTCCTCATTGGAGCTGTGTGAGGTCCAAGAGCTGAACGATAATACGCTTGTGTTAGCGGGCCTGGCCTGCAGGAACATGCATCTGCTGCATTCCCTCTCTCACTCTCATGAGGAGGATGACTACAATGAGAACACACTGGAGATTAAGATGAACACTGCTAATAATCTCAGCGCTAGCATGCTAATGGACGAGTCAGGGCCCATGCTCAAGCTCAAGGATGTCAAGCTGACCCCAGGAGAGAACATTCTCCGCTTCAGTGCACCGGTGAGTTGGTTATTGTGCAAGTTGAGGGTTGCTGGTGCCCATTTCAGCTCAGAATTAATGAGCAAACAAAACTAAAAACTCATTGAAACCCCATCAAGGAAATTGGACGTTGTTTGGTCATGGTTTTTCTGAATATTTTGTCTCCTCAGAGTGAAAACGCAGGCTGCTACACCCTGCGGCAGGTCTGTGCATCACTAGGTCGAGTTCGGTTTGTGCTTCCACATCTTCACCCGGTGATTCAGTACGAGGTTTACTCCCAGGAGCCCCAGCTCAGCATACAGCCTCTCACAGGTACTCCTTCCGCTATCTCGAGTTTTCTAGAGTTCATGACAGTCCACAACCTACGACCATAAATGGACTTCCACTAGGGGTGGGCGATATCTCGATATTTAAAATATATTGTGATATTTTTTAAACTCGATATAATGTCTATATTTAATTTTCGCCAATTTGCTTGTTTGCCTTCTCTGTGCTGCGCTCGTCTCCGCCTCCTTGCTTTTGTTCCCCCTCCTCTTGCCTGTCGTCTCAATCAACATGGCGGCGCCCGCAACCAGCCCGGAGGTTACAGAACTTGTTGCAAAAAAGGAACAGCTGGCTCCATTATATGGAAATACTTTGGTTTTAAGTCGTCAGACGAACACCAGACAGATGTCTACTGCCGTGAATGCCGTGAAAGTTGCTGCCAACCAAAGCTCAACTAATCTCCACAATTCTATAACGCGGAGTGTAGAATATGAAAGACAGAGCGCGAGGTGGTGTAGCATCACAGAGTCCGTGGCATTTCACATAGCGGTGGACATGGCACCCATATCCGTCGTTGAACAACGTGGCTTTAAACGTATGCTAAAAACACTTGATCCCAGTCAGATACAGTTTACCCAGTCGGCATTACTTTTCGAGACAGGAACTCCCGCGACTGTACACTACAGAGAGAGCGCGGCTTGCTGCTGAATTGGGAAAAGGTTACTTACAACAGAGGTCCTGCAAAGATGAGCTTGAGTTGAGTTGTTTTATTTTTGAATGAAAAGAAGGCAATGTGTATTATTTTACAGTTAAATTATTATTTATGTTATCAGGGATTTTGTTTATATCCTAAATGTTACAGAAGCACTTTGTCCCTATGCACTGCCTGTTTTTTAGTTGTTTTATTTTTGAATGAAAAGGCAATATGTATACAAGGAAAGAAAATTTGCAGAAGCACCTCTGAGCTTCAATAAAAAACGACTTTGACATTTGTATTATTCTTTTTTTTTTGCAGTAGGGTTTTTTTTGGGGGGGGGTGGGGGGCGGTTATAAATCCTGTAAAGATATCGAGATATATATCGTATTTCGAGATATAGCAAAATATATTTAGATATATTTTTTGCTTCATATCGCCCAGCCCTAACTTCCACTACCTCTTGAGAGTTTAGAATGGAGAGAAACTTCGAACAACTGGAAATACTTTCTCTGTGTTCCCAGTTAAGCTGTTGGCTGGTTTGCCGCAGCAGGTGCAGTTCACCATTCAGAGCGGAAACTATTCGGTGAAGAAGGGAGACTCGCTACAGCTCAGTAACAGCAGTGACTGCATGCCTGTTATGAGCACGAACCGCAGCACGGCATGCATCAGCACCAGTGCAGGGGGTACGTCACACATCTCTTTGTTCCTCATTATAGATTCTGAGCCATCACAATATATATATATATATATATAATATTGGTCAAAATGCAAAAAAACAATGAACACAAACGTCTTTTTGTCTTTCTCAGAACTGGTGAGTGACGCCTCGGTCTCTGTCCAAGCCTCAGAGAAAGTGACCAGTATCTCTCTTCCCGCAATGCCAGCCTATCACACGCTACAGTTCACTCTTGAGGTGCTCTGCCACATCCCAGCATGCACCGGTTCTGTCACCTCATCCACAGGGAGCGAGAGGCTCACAAATGGGCAGATCAGCCATCGGTCCCGGAGCAGAGCCAGGGATGCCAGTGGAGCTGCCGTCATTGAGCAGAAGGTACACACTCTCACACAAACTCATGTACAGCTTCTTTATAGAAGTGTGTAACAGTGTGTGTCCTGCAGGTGTCTGTGGACTGCCCCTGGTCCATCTACTCCACCTTGCTCTCACTCACCTTCCACCTGCCCTTCAAAGTTAAGCATACGCTGCTTTCTACAGGACGCAGGTACTAACCCAACCTCTTAAGACCTTTCCTGATTCCTTTCTAGTCAGATGGACTCATGAACCCCTCATGAGTTCTTCTGACCTTCATGATCTGTCATAATTACTTCTGATCAATGAACTCACATCACTTCAGAACTTCCCACAACCTCTCCTCAAAGACTTCTTGGTTACCCCTCCTGACTCACTGCTCTTAGGTCTTCCGTCCTGAACTTTCAATTCCTTCTTAACTTCTCATGATCCAACTACTACTGAATTCAATCGTCCCCAATCCTCTTGTAGAAATATAATTGGACTTTAGTTTTAAGTTAATGGCTGTGACCCGTCACGTTCCTAAATGTCTCCTTCGTGACCTCAACTTCTGACTCGTATTGACCATTCTGACCTCTCATGATCCTACATGACCTGGTGCTCTCCCCAGATCGATCCAAAGCATGTATGATTCTTACTGGCCTCTCATAACCTTTGGTTACTCTTCATGATATCTGGTTATCTCCTGTTGACTCCATGATCCTACATGACCTTTGGTAGTCTTAATATCTGGTTGTCTCCTAACTCCTATCGAGCCTTCTGATACATGACCCTCTTCAGATCTATCCAAACCACTTTTACCATCTACTGACCTTTCATAACCTATGGTGATCCCCTGTTGATATCTTGTTATCTCCTGGCTCCTATCAACCCTTCTGACCTCTCATGATCCTACATGACCTTGTGATCTCTTCAGATCTATCCAAACCACGTTTGCCAATCTAGTGACCTTTGGAGACATTCTGACTTCTCCTACATGATCTTGTGCTCTCCTCAGATCCATCCAAACCATGTATGACCCCTTATGACATCTAGTGACATAATGTGTGATCCTTCCTGACCTCACGTGTCCTCTTCAGAACCTGCCGTACTGATCTCTGTGTACTTTCATCCCTTTACATCCAATTTTACCTATTATCAGCTCTTTAACCCCCATGATTTTTTGAGAACCTAGTGTCCTCCTGATCAGTAAACTCTGTTGTGGTTTGCTCCTGCCAGGAAGTTCATTCAGGTATGCCTCCAAAATGTGTCGGACACTAACTTCCGTCTGTGCAATCAGACACTCTCTGAAACTCAGTCGACCAAGACACTAGAGCTACGCTCACTCAACCCCAACACACACACCGTGAGTCTTTCTCTTTCTCAAACACACTCTTAGCATCGATTTGTAGTATTTCGGATTTTTACTATTTCATTCTCCGTTTGTAAGCAGTTGGTGTTGAGCCAGCGGTGTGTGTTCAGTGTGTGGGAGCTGTGCTGGACCGGAGCACCACCCATCTGCCTTGAGTGTGTATTCTCAGCATCATTTGGCCCTGAAGATTCTCCGGATGATTCACTGCGACCGTACCGATACCAGTTTAGTTTGGAGAGAGTCTCTGTGAGCCTCACACATGCAAACAGTGGTTCCCAACCAATAGAGAACTATTCACATTCTACGATTTCAAAGTTCCACACAGCTAAATGTGTGCCTGTGTGTATGTGACAGACTGTGTTCAGTGTGCACGCCCAGCTCCGACCCCCCGCTGGAGAGCAGCACTGCCGCTCAGGCACGCTCTGCAGGCTGGAGATCTCTCTGACGCGGATGTGTGAGCCCAGCGAGGACGAGGAGTTCAGTGTCAGCGACGGTGTGAGATCCACCACGCTGCTCTATGAAGGTAAATGAATGAAAGGAATAGAGGAAATAGTTTGAGATGGATGCTCTCTATCTACGCTCTCTATCTCTCAGTGGTGGACGAGAGCAGTCAGTGGGCGGTGTGTGGTAAAAGCTCCGGTGTAGTGTGTGTTCCTGGAGTGA
Organism: Danionella cerebrum; assembly: GCA_007224835.1. Lineage (NCBI taxonomy): Eukaryota > Metazoa > Chordata > Actinopteri > Cypriniformes > Danionidae > Danionella > Danionella cerebrum. The sequence goes on along the minus strand of SRMA01026544.1, from coordinate 555,154 downwards.
TTCAGGCCACACACCGGCTACAGATGGAAATCATGCCCTTGTTCGCTGGGCTCCTACCCTTCCCCACAATACACCTGTACAGATACCTGCCCCATCAGCCTGGAGCATCAAGTGGGAGTAACGACACAGGTACTCATGCACTCACACATCTAACTGTAAACAGAGACAATTTTTATAAATATTACACTACTGTTTGATTTGGTTTGGATCAGATGATTCCGATGCTGCAAGTCATATTGTGTGACTTGCTGTGAGTCATTTTGAGTGAGTCATTGTGTGAATTACAATGTCATTTTGAGTGAGTCAGTGAGACATTTTGGGTAAGCGTGTCATTTTGTGTGTGTCATATTGTCTAAATTTCTGTGAGTTGCCATGAGTCAAATTGAGTGTGCCGCTGTGAGTCACTTTGAGTGAGCAAGACATTTCCAGTCTTAATGTGTGAATTGCAGTGAGTCATTTTGAGTTAGTCGCTGTGAGGCTTTTTGAGTGAGGGAGTTGCTTTGCGTCATATTGAAGGTCACTCAAAATGACTTTGAATGAGTCACCATGAGTCATTTAAATGAATATGTGCAAGACCTTTACAGTGAATGGATGAGTCATTTTGAGTTTGATTGGGGGAATGTGTTCAAAACCTTTGGAGTGAGTCGTTAAGTCATTTTGATTGATTCTGTGAGTTGAAACGCTCTGGATGTGAGCGAGTCGGTTCATTGTAGTGACTCATGATTGAGTCGTTAAGTGTTTGTATCTTGTTTGTTTCAGATTCGGGTGAATGTGTGGAGAGCGAGGGCCTCTCGGTGCTGGACGAACCTGACTCAGCAAGTGTACGCAGTCGAGGAAGCATTCACTCGTTAGGGAGCGTGAGTGAGGGTTCAGGGCGGAGCCTACCATTGCCACGCCGACAGGCCTTCGGCTTGGCTCAGGTGTACAGCACAACACACAAGAGTCAGGTGATGGTGCTGCCTGCTCTGCAGCAACACACACTGGACATGAATGTTACATGACACACTGCAAGCCCCGCCCACTCTCTGGAGATAAGTGTCACATGGCACGCCACAAACTTCGCCTGTTCAGTGGAAATTGTCACATAGCTACACAGTTTAAGCCCTGCCCTTTTCTGGAGATCTACTCTGATTCGACAGGAGAGCACCATAATCCCTTTCTTTTGTCGCAGAACTTACTTTATGGAAGACCGCTGCATTTCTCACTCATCCCATAATGCCTAGTAGCCTTCCTCTCTGCTTGAGAACACCACCTGCTGGTCATACTGTTGCAAATACATCTGACACTGAGACGAAGCACCGGCGGAACCAAAAACACACATCACTGTAAAAATATAAATAATAATTATAATATTTAAACATTTTTACCTATATTGAACTGATGGATTCCATGGAAACGACCTCAGTGATGTAACTAGTGCTTTATTGGATGGACTGTCTGGACGTAACCCCTTACCTGCTGACATCATGCAATCGAGACATGGCGGCTCAAACACTGCGTTGCCATGGTGACCGGGAGGCAAACACTGCTTTAAGAGAATCAGAGTGAAAAATAAATGCTTTTGATTCAGGTGTTGAGAGTACACTCATCATTCTTTCTTAAATTGTTTTCTATTTATTATTTAGGCTGCAATTAATTTTGAGGGGTTTTTTTTGAGGCACGAAAACCAAAACCACACGCTAATAAAGTAAACACTTACCGGTAATTTTGGGATTCTGGAACTTTGAGACCACTTGTTATAGGTCCTTATTTATTTAATTCCCCAAATATTATGTTTTAGGGAACAACTTTTCGTATAAAATTGTTTACATACACGTGTGTTTTAAAATATTTGTTATTTACTGTAATTATGGGCAGCATAATGTTATATAGTGTTTATTTAGTCTCCAAAGACAGAAATGCAAAGAATGTGTTTGCAAACACAACAAAAAAATCAAAAGTGCAATAAATAAAAAATGGAGTAGTGCAATATAACAATCTGGAAATTAATTAAAACACTGTAAAATGGGCTGCTCATCATCGCACTCGTCTGGCACTCCGCCTGTTCCCTGAGACGCTGCACATCTTTGGCACCAGATTCGTCTTCTCTTCAGCACGAGGAGAACACTTCTCACCGAGCGACGATGAGGCTCTCTGCTGCAGACTGTACACACGGAGGAGAGCGAAGATTTGATCGATATTCGTTCTCTCTCAGGGAACAGGACCTGGATGGCATCATCCTGCTAGCAGTGAGCTAGTACTAAATAAACTACATTTATTACATATGTTCAAAACTGTCAATTTTAAGGGTGTAGTTTTAAGGTGTGGGGTGTAGCGGTAAGACTCACATCAGCTGTTTCTTGCGCTCCAAAGCTTTTCTTGTCGCCGCTGAGAGAAACTGCTTTACTTTCCCCTGAAACACAGCAAGAAATTAAGTAAACATTCATTAAAATTATTTTATATTTTATGTTATATGTTAATGTTTTAAAAAATTTAAAATACGCTGGATACCCCCGTGAGCCCAAAAACGAGAATAAGCGGGTTGGAAAATGAATGAATGTTATATTAGTGAAATGTTAGGCTTCATTTGTTTACATTTGAATAATTATATTTTGTCTTTCAATTGCTGCTTTCAGGTCATTGTTGGGTAGAAATGTTCATACTGCAATGTTTTCAAATGTAGCCATAGAAAGAAAAAAATTATCAAAGTTTAAAACTACATTTCCTTATGATAACAGTCAATAATCAAAAATAATCAGAGACAAAAGAATGTAGAATCACTACGTTTATAGAATATTAATTCTTAGCCAAGTAAGAATACTCTGAAAGCAAGGTTTCAGGAGATTTAACAGAACATTCTACTTTATTTATCTTAAACATTACACATGAAATGGCTAAAAGCCACACTGCTTTTAAGAGGCAAATAGCTTTCTTGAAAGGCCACAGCTATAAGAATGCAAATGTCTCTCAGCAACTTTATTTAAGGAGCTTGTAACTTTCAGGTTGTTCTATCTTAAAAAGATGAAAATAGCAAAAAATAGGATTACAAATATGTTTCCTGTTACACTACACTGCCACCTAAAACCAGCCTAAACACTTGTATCTGATAAAACTGTCGTTGAACCCAAAGTTTACTGACGTTTGGTCTGCGCTGCCGTTGCCGCTCGCGACTCAGCTCTCGATCCTGATCGATGATCTTCATCCGCTGAGAAGAAGCAGTGCTGAAGAAGATCTGGTGGAGCTGCAGACGAGCCGACCGCAGCTGAGACGCACAGAAACCAACATCAGATGAATCCAGACACACACTTTGAAATTGAAGGTTGAGATGGTGCAACCTGCAGTGCGACTCTCTCCTGCAGCATCCGTTCATTTCTGCTGCTGATGCACGACAGCGACCACAGGAACATCTGAGTGTCCTGAAACGCAAAGACATGCAAGCAATGCCACTGCAGCCACATGTTCCAAATCTGGAGTGTCGCATCTTCTGAACACGGTACGGTACATTTAACAAAATAATACATAAAAACGTATTTAAAAAAAAAACGTTCAAAGTGCTTATGTTTAGTATATAAACGGTTCATGGTCTCTGGTAATAGGTTGAGTTGATAGTATGCATTTATTAATTTATAACAATTTGATGTGGACTCAAATGCGAGTCTTTTTTTTCAAGCCTCTCCTTTAAGTGATTTAGTTAGACCCAGTCTGTTATGTTATGCACAGGTTGGAGCAACAGTTTACATACCCCGGCCAATTTCCTGATTTCTTTGCCGTTTTTCAGAAAATATAAACAACACAAAACTTTTTTTTCCACCCAGTGGTTCAGTAAAGCCATTTATTCTGAAACAATTGTTTACTCTTTGACAGCAGCTTCCAAATGATCCTGATCAAAAGTTAACACAATGTGCATCATCTGCTCGGAAGCTGCGCATGGGACGTTATTGGAAATTCCAAATCAAAGATGTTTTACAAAATTACTTGCCTCCATGTTAAGTTGCATGTTTTATATATTGGATTAATCATATAACCAACTGATTATGGTAATAACTGTTAGTTGCAACCATAGATTAAACTGTACCTTGATGGTGGTGACGAGGCGAGAGACGCGTTCAGTGCGGAGCAGACGACGGGTGAGGAAGCCACGCACTGCTGCTGCCACACACACCTGGTCAGTGGCACAGAGCTGGTTATTAGGGTGCTGCAAATGTAGAGCGTGTGTGTGAGAGAGAGAGAGAGAGAGTGTTACCTGCGCTCGGATGAGCTCGCTCTCATTGTGTGTGAGAGGCCGCATCTCCTCAAGTGTGGAGCTGGTACACGGGAACGACACGCTCCGCAGGAACCGATAGCGTGCCACTACCGACTGACACAAACACAGAGATCATGAACGCTATCTAAAGCTTTCAGCAGCCAGGGTTCATCACGTTTCCCCTTGTTCAGTGCAATACTCCTGAGATTATTTCGGATTCTTCTCAGAACCGTGTTCCCTCACCTGCAGCAGCTCTCGCTGTATCCTTTGCTCTTCGTTTACCAAGGTCTGCACCGGGTCCTCTACACACAGGAATAAAAGAGCAACTGCTTTATCCAAAGAAGTAATCAGCCAATTTCTTTCTATTTAATAATTAAACAAATGACATTTTACTGCTGCATGCACACACAACAGGTTGGACAGTGAAACTGAAACGCTGTTTGGAGAATCTGAATCATCACATAAACAATCTTTTAATACCGTCTTTTACCTGCAGTCTCATCCTCATTCATCAGCAGCCTGCGTTTGACCCGAGACGTGAACTCTTGTTCTACTGACTCAGGGCTCAGCGCTGAGAGGGCGGAGCTATCAGACCAGCAGCCAATCACAGTGCTCCCTGGCTCCTGAGTAGTCTCTAAACAGTGATTTCTGGAGCCTGAAACACAGTAGTAAAAATCTAAATGCAAAGATGTATTTTTATTATTTATATTGATAGTAAATTGTAAAACTGAATTCACAATTCATTTTGAGAGGACTTATAAAACCACCTCCACTCCCAGAGGTCAGCTGCCTCCACAAGCCAGAGGGGGTGGCGACATCATACGAACTGCCAATCACAGCGCTCACAAGCTCCTCATTTCCATGCATCCTACTTCCACCATCATTAACTCCACCCACATCTTGATTGTTCGCCCAAAGCTTTGTGTTCTCCTGCGGCACTGCTTCACAGAATGAGATCAAGGGTGTGAGTGTGGACTCTAGAGGAGTTCCTGATGTCCATTCGTTTGTTTCAGAAGGAGAGGTCCCCATAGACTGTGGTAAGTCAAGGGTGATTCCTGATGTGTTTCCAAGCTCGTCAGATAGAGATAGCACCAGAGTAGACTCCAAGTCTGAGATCAGGGCTTTCAGACTGGATAAATTGAGCTCAAGTTGAGCGATCTGCTCAGTCTTTTTGCTGTCATCCATCGTTCCAGGAGAGGAGAGCATGTTAGGATGGATGGGAGCCTCAGTTAGTGTTTTATGCAGAGCTCCACAAGTTCTGCGTGGTTTCTTACAACGCATGGGACTCAAGCTGAACTTTGGCGTTGGAATGCAAATGAATCTACTTCCATCTTCTGAGGTTGATGGACTTGCTCTCATCATCTCCTGCTCTGAAACAGAAGTAGCTTCTTCTAGATAAGAGCTTTCGGTGACCAGTCGACCCACTCCAATCTTCTTCTCTCCATGAACCCCCTCAGATCTGGAAGACTCTGGGCTTTCTGTGGTCGATTGACTAACTTCAATCATCTTCTGATCCAGAGGACACTCAGATTCTGTGACTGATCGACAGAGATTGATCATGTTCTGGTTGGAAACACACAGGGATCCATCACTTTTAGTCTGTTCTTCTGACCCAGTTTGATTTGTCTCTTCCTCCTGAGTCGTGTGAGTGCATTGCTCGTCATTGTTACTCGTTTTCTCCATTTTCTCCTTCCTCTTCTCTCTGGCTCTCCTCATCTCAATCCTCCAGATCTGCTCATGACTCTCTTCATTCTCTTTATCTGATCCCTCTTCTGGCATCCGGAGGGTTTTGGCTTGGCAGCGGAGGATCTTCTGCCGCCGCCGGTAGTCCTGGGATTTCTTAAGCAGGGTCTGGAGACTCATGCGGTATGGAGCATGATCATCCAAGTCAGGACAATCTTCCTTGTCTTCTCTGATCACTTCCTCATCAACTGGTTTCGATAGAGGAAGGCTCTCTGGCTGATCATCTTCCATCTGTCTCTGAAGAGCCTCTTCTTCCAGGATCGATCCATCCACCGGAGCATGGCTGATTATGTCACTTCCTGTATTTTTGGTCTTTGTCTTTGTAGTGGCATCCATCCAGCTTGATTGACAGCTGATGTCTGGGGTGGTGTTGGTTACATAACCAGATGACATCATCATTTGGCTTTCAGGGAATTTATCTTCAAGTGCACAATGGGAAAACCAAGAGCTGTCCATGACATAATGGGATACGGGTGCCTGGCCCAGTGCATGATTGGAAATATGATCTCTGTGCTCACTAGCGCTGAATTGGGAGACTTTATCTGATTGGTCCTCTATAGCAGCACTCATTTGACCGGCTGACTGGGCATCATGGGTTGTTGATGTCAGAAGATGACTTGTGAATGGAGCGGGAGGAGGCAAGGTGATCATATGACTTCCTGTGAGGTTTGGTTCGGTGATGTCTGAAAACTGACGGATGGAAAAAGAATAAAGATAACAATGTTATTTGTATTCTGATCAGTGCTACAGATGGTGAGTGTGAGTGAGGGAAGATGCTGAACTCACCTGAGACTCCTCATCTCTCCGTCTTCTCCTCTTTATCTGCAGACCCATGGCTGCTTCTCTCAGTCGCCTCATTTCCATCCTCTGCTGCAAGTCCAGCTGAGAGGCAAAAACACTCTTTCATTGAATGATCATTACACTCAGAAAAACCAGAGTTGCCAATATTTAAGTGAGACACTATATTATTATTATTAGAGCAAAATTCAACTTTTACAACTCAATAACGCTTTGTGGCTCAATTACGCATAAACTGAATTATTATGCAAGGAATGGTGTGCAATCATTTTTGGTACATCTGACATATTTCTGCGACTTTTATATACATTTTCTAAAAGTCTAGTCACATATTGAGTGAAATAACTTTCCCCTGCAGAGAGTTGCAACTGTGGGGGAGGTGGGTGTTTTAATACACAAACACTCTCGCACATTTTCCTTCAGTTTTCACCACATTAAAGTCAAAACATTTGGAGACGGACCGCTTCAAGTCCATTTCAACACTTGACAGGTCCATAAGAAGCAAGAGATGGCTTGAAAAGCAGCTTCTGACATTTTAACATCCGGTGATGACAAATAATTCAAATAAATGTTGATAAATGTTCAAATGTGGAGCTAAATTGTGTTTCTCTCCCCCCAACAGCACCACTTTTGTTTCAACGCTAAATAATAATAAACTTGAGTGGCAGAAAGGGTTCTGATTGGGAATGAGTTGAAATGACAATATTCGTAGACTTATGAAGATATTGTTACGTGTTGCGTTTATTTTCAACTCAACTTTATTTGTTACTACACTGTTACATGCAACGAAATGGGACCCCTCTGGCCACAGACATAGACAGGGTGAGGACAGGCCAGTGTTGAGAGGTAGTGTTTAAGAAAGAAACAGAGAAATGGATATACCTTAGGTAAGGTAGCTCAAAAAGAGCCTTTACCGCAGTGTCTTTAGAATGGCAGTATGGAGCAGGTTAAAAAAAAAAGCATTGCAGGATGGTGTAGGGTCAATGGACCACTGCAGTCAGCAGCCAACATTTTCCTGCAGCCATTACAGCGCTTTCCAGTATTTGTTGTTATGTTAATTGTATTTTTCAAATTTCAAGCATTTATTAAAATTATTTTCTACAGAATGTCTGACTGTACAAAGATTAAACTAATGTTGATAAGTTATGCTGTTGATGGTACATTTGTAATACTGAGAGACTCAGAAGAGCTTGTGGTCGTATCTGGTTAAGATGATCTGCCATGGATGGCTACAATATTTAATATTTGTCAACAGATTATGTTTATATTTCACAAAATTTTTCCTTTCTGTTTAACTATAGAATACAAAAATTTGTTCTACTTAAGCCAAAAAAGGGTGTTTTTAAAAAAGTAATCAACATTGTATTTACATTTCTATGCTGGAGCCCATACCTTACCTTTACTAAAAATCTTTAGGTGGCACTGCAAACATTACAACTACTCAAACAATTACGAAAGATATATCCAGTAAATATCTTACATATATGCTGCTGATATATGTAGTATGCATGCAGCAACCCCGGCTTTCAGCAAGTGCACATTTTTCCTAGTCTAAACTCCATTTTTATAATGTGAAAGCCCTTAGTCATGACTCAAACAATTAAATGTGATGCTCGTACCACAGGAGGAAGAACAGGAAGTCCACGAAACACGATGAGCGAAGGTTTGGAGATGTCGTTTGGCTCATCATCATCTTCATCATCATTCTGATGTTTGACGTAAAGTCGACGGACGAATTCCTCATAGCTCTCCATGACGCTGAAGAGAACGCAGCATTATAAGACAATATAATAACCAAGAAATATATATATATATATATATATATATATATATATATATATATATATATATATATATATATTACACTAAAGTTTTTTAGCGGGTTTGAAACAAAAGCATTTATGTCGTGCGAGGTTAAAAAAGTTACTTTTTCATGAATGAACAGGTTCTAACTTAACACGTTTAAATGTTACATTTCCAAACCATACACAAATAAACTGTTTAACTTTGTTGAATGTACAATAAGATTCATTTGTGTTCGTTTACCTCAGAGCGAAGCTCAAGCTTTCTTTGGCGGTTGCTATGTTTACAATCGACAACTTCCGCTTCCGCTCAAAAATAACGGTTAAACCCGGACTGGAGTTGTACGGACGCTGCCGCGATCATAACAGTCGTTTAACTTTTTTTACAGGACTTCACATTTTACCGCTGCTTAGTCTATATGGATTTATTTACGTTTTAAAATTTATGTCATTTTCTAGAGCAGCTGTGTGTTTGAATGCCATTTAAACATACTTTTAAAATAAGTGTCTGAAACAACTTGGTTGCTAACGATACTATTAAGTTACTGACTCGTATTTATTTTAAAAATCACAAAATATTGTTATTTTAGTTCCTCTTATAATAAAGACGATTGTTTTCTACTATAATCAAATGTTGATTATAACTACGTTATTTGATGATGTGATTGAAATGGACGGTTTTGTACCCTGTGGGTCACGCACTGTAACCATAGCTATTTATTTTAATTCTTGCAATAATTAAAAAAGAAACTTGAAACGGAAACCACCCTTTCTTAAGACATTATTAGACTTAACAAACAGTTATCAACGAAACGAGGGAAAACTACGCGTTTATCTTATTTAACAACACATGAAAACTATTAAATAATAATAATAAACACTGGACTAGAGCGCGTGCTTTTGAATTTCTTGCGGGAAACTAGCGCCACCTGGAGATACCTTTAAGAAATCTTTCAGTGGGGATTTGTGTGGATGGTTTTTGTACAAAGTGTGATTGGATCGTAATAAAAACTTATTATTATTATTTTCGTTTTCAATAAACTCACACATTTTAGGAAAGAAAAACATTTGAAATATAACAGATAGGAAAACAGGAGCAGATGCACTTTTCGTAAGATGTTTATTAGTCATATATAAAATAAAGTGAGCTGTATATCTGAACAAACATACAGTATATACATCAATAAATTAAGACAGATACAGTGAACCTCATCCTTATCTACAATCTATTTTACTCATGAAACTATCTGCAAAATACAGCAACTTACTTTATAAACACTTACAGTTAAATGGCCCTTCACCGAATCTTTATTCCCCTCGCAAAGAGCTTTATTTAACACCAGATGGAAGAAAACCTTTTATTTAGAGATAAAAACAAATAATGAATTCACCTTTTATAGCTTAATATTTGTGATGTTTAGATAACCAGGGGAACAATTCAAGTGTGTAAAACAGTAATATTATGTTAATGTTCATAAATCCACACAGTCAAATGCTCATTTAGGAAGCCCTTACCAGCTCCAGCTCAAACTTTTTTTTTTTTTTTTTTTTGCAGAAATGTGTTGTGATTTTTTTTTGTACACACACTACTATTTCTATGAGAGGTTGTGACCTCTCTACCTCATTTGCATAAAATGTAACATTCCACAAATTGTCGAAAGCACAAAATGTGACAGAACCGCTGCTCTGGCAGAGAACGCCACTCTATAGAAACCAGCAAAGCGATAACGTCACTTTATCAGCTAATCCGGATATAAGATATGAGATTAACCACTTCAACGTCACTTTACCATCATCACAATGATAAAAACATTACAAAACTGTCCGTCAAGAGTTTCACTATGAGCCATGACTCTTATTTTAAAAATACATAATCACTCAGTCATGAGTCGTTAATGTAGCTTAAACTTATAGTAAAGATGAAACATGTAATTTTTCTCAAATTTTTAACGATTTGAATATATAAATTGTGTTCTTATCGTTGTTCAATCTTAATTTCTAATGCTTTGACTTCCTGAAAGGGAAACACAGTGGGAAATGGTTGTGAACTTTGTGTTAATTTTATACATTTTACATGTATAAAAGCTCCTCCCACTGAATGTGGAGCCACGCCCATTGAACGTTGTAGCGAGATGTCTCCACCAGGGTAAACAAAGTTACGGGTTGGGGGTTGGGAGTACAACTAATGAGACAATAAGGGCGGGGTTCCATGTTCAATGGGCGGGGCTTAACCCATCTGCAGACGGTCATCTCATTTTATTTCCAGGCGAACCATTATGTGGTTTAGCTGATAAACCAATGTCATCCCACCATGGTTTTATTGGGCAGTAGTGCTACAGGATATAAAACACATCACTGAATACATCACCATCATTATCATCAGTATTAGAATCACCATCATCTTTATCATTATTTGAAAGATACTTGAGCTACAGTACTTTTAAACGCCACATTGTTCAATACATCGCCTATATAGAATATGCCAAAACACACACAAAAACAAAATTCTTCGAAAATTTCACAAACCAGATATTGGGAGCAATTTTGGTCACATCAAGAATGAAAACTGCTACAAATACAGTCAATTGTTTAGATTAGTGTGCCGAAGACAAATTAAATAACGATAAATGACTAATGAGCGAATTTATGTCACCGATGCCTTTCCTTAATAGAGAAACATAACATAGTCTTAAATGTCTTAAAGAAAGCATTATGAGAAACATTTGGAGGTTAAACCAGTGCAGATATGCATAATTTAACTAGTACTTTAAGAAAACAATAAAAATATAAATAAAGAACATGTATAATACAGTATATACCACAAAAATGTTTACATCAAAAAATATACGTAAAAAAGTGCACATAAATTACACACAGAGAGGGATGAGGCCAGTTTGTTAGCATATTTCCATGTTCGCAACACACCCTAAATGATAGATAAATAAAAGAAAAGCAATATATGGAATTTGTACTGGCGTACATGTGTTTGTTTCCTATTTGATCACGAAACAGAGGTGCATGTGTTTTTGCAAACTCAACGCCACATACTCATTTTAAAAATTAGCCACCTGTTGGTTTGGTAGAGTCTTTACAATGGTTTAAGAGGTTTTGAGGTTTAGTGTGGACGTAATTCTTTGTTTTTGTACACATTGTCTTCTGGTTAATTTGTAGGCTAGCCGCCGTTTCATCTCTTATCAGATCACTTAGATTACTTACTTTAATAATGTATTTCAGTGAATTTTTCAAAGTAGGAGAAAAATCTGTTCATGACCTCTTTAAAGGTATGTTATCGCCTTATATAACCTTACTTCATGCCTTAAACCAAATTCTCACAAGCCTTTTATATGAGGTACTTAAAGTTAACTTGCTAGAATGTTTAGCGAACAAACTGACGTCAACCCTGCACAACGCTTATAGTTAAGAAATCAGTAAAGAAGAGATTCCACGAGGTAAACAACAGCGCCACCTCACCAGTACAAAACACGTCACACGCGCTAGTCACAGTTTCACGCGCTAGCCACGAGAAAAGCTATCACTTCAATAGTTAAGCCACTTTTGGTACAATTGCAAAAGGAGAGCTATCAAACATCTTTATAATCCTTTTTTAAAACATGTTATAAATGATGCAAGATCATTTTTTTTGTACGTGTTTAAAGATATAAAATTCAAGACTCCACCAGAAAGACCAAGATTCTCTGAATACATTACGTAAAGTCACAGCAATATAATTAAGTAAAGCTTGAGAGATTTCACCAGTTTATGTCGCCCCATCGTCCATTCTTTTCATATTTGGCACCAAAATATATTGAAATAAATAAGAGAGACTTCATAATGAACACAACAGTACTTTAAATGGCAATTAGACAAATGAACAAGCAATAAATTGGTTGCCATTTTTACTATTGGGCAATAGACTCAAAACCATATATATATATATATATATCGAAAATGCTGAAAACCAGTTGCTTCACTTTTGTACACCTTGTTTGTTGCCAGTTAGCTTATCGTTAGCATGTTCTGCCTGCTAGTCCTCAATATTGGTTGAAACTAACCTTGAAATACAAAAATGTTTTTGTAGTTCAGTGAAAAAATTAAAAAAAAATCTCTTTTTTAAAACAGTAGTTATTTGATACATTTTTAAGAAAGCGTGAGAGTGTTTTATGTTGTGTGCTAACATCTGCTGCCATATTCTGGTGGAAAATACTATTGTTTTTTTGTATGTGTCTATTTCATACTGTGCTTAACACAGGTCAAATTTTGGCCTTTAGGCATAAAAATATTTTGGCAATAACCTATAAATAGTCTACACAGATGACACAAACAAGCATTAAAAGATCCAGAAACAAGCTGCAAATTCTTGCAACAATCCAGAGAATTGTAACAGACAGAGCAAATAACACCCTAAATGTTTCCAGGGGACTCACAAAAATGATAAACCAGAACTCTAGCCCTAACAACTGTTTTTTTGTAAATTATAATGAGAATTTGCTTTTAGGTGATCTTAAAATGGTTATAGTTAAGTTCAGTGTGGATCCAGCTTCTGTATTATATATTTATGGTTTTTTATCTATGGAGTCATCAATATAAGTATTTTTGCATAACTTAAATAAACAAATACAAACATTTTATTGCTAATGAAAAGGACGACTGGTGTACATAAACTGGTGCTAGTTATAGCTACCATATGAATAACGCTCACTGCTCGTCTGTGATTGGTCAGTGCATAAACGAGGCTTTCTTATTGGCTGACGCTCTTGCTTCAGTGCGTATCTGGAAGTCTGAATGGTTTAAAGTGTTCCGTGCCAGCAGTCCATAAACCAAAGAACATAAATATAGACAAACAGCACAAACACACCAGAAGCTGTATAAAAAGTACGATAATCACATGTAAATAACTTGGACCCAATGTGGAAAAAAACACCACAAACTCTGCAATATTTGTACAAAACTACAAACCTCACATCAATAGTTCACATATATACACAACAGTAAACAAACACACACACTTTGGCTGCATGTTTCTAGTTGATCCCAAAATGAGAGAAGGTTTTGGAAGCCCAAGCAAATTATCACCCCACATCTCCTTTCCTTGTTCTGTAAGGAAGCTGTTCACTAGCATCAGATAAAAGGGACAGACCGACAAGATTTATCCATCCCTCACTGGGAGCCATTTTATTCATTTTAACAGACGCAAAAAAAAAAACCTCAATGTTCTCAAATCAATGTTGATAACTGACATTATTTTGCTTATAGGGGTGTAACGGTTCACGGTATGTATTGAACCGTTTCGGTACGGCCTGTTCGGTTCGGTACACTTGCGTACCGTTTCGGTATTCGGTATTTTTATAATAATTTAAATTTATTATTAGCGCGATATTAAGCGCAGCGGAACAATGTTCCAAGGCGAGTTTCCGCACGGACGCTATTGAGTGACGAGCACGAGCGCGAGTAGGAAAATGGAATCATATCAAAAGCGAAAGAGAAGCCAGAGCTTGAAGACCCTCCCACCTCACTACGGTCTCCTGTTTGGGAACACTTTGGCTTCTCTGTTAAAATACATAACGGGGATAGACGAGTGGATAAATTTAAAGTTGTATGCCGACATTGTTCCACGGAGATCGGGCAGGCAACACATCTAACATTTTCTACTGCTGGAGATATTATCACTGCAACCAGATCTGTGCTCTCTTCAGAAAATGTGGATAGGTTAATATTTTTAGCCTAAAACTTAAAACTTGAATAGTTAGTTTTGTTGATATACAAGCTGAAGCTGTTGCTAGTGTTTTCAGGTCTAAACTAGTTGCAGTATTTAATTTTTTATTTAAAAAAATGTGTTTTTCTTTATAAAGAGTGCAATTTATTTAAAATATCACCCAAATGTGTCACTTTTATTTATTTTATGCAAGAATTCTATTGTGTATTGGCAGCTTTTCAAAATAAAGATTATGTAAGTTCTTATTGTTTTGTACCGAACCGAATGAACCGAACCGAACTCTCCAAGACACTGTACCGAACCGAATACGATTTTAGCGTACCGTTACACCCCTATTTGCTTAGCGTAATAATGTCGATTCAATGTCAGGAAGCCCAGTCAGACGCGAGAGGACACCGATGCAATTGGTTTGTTTATATAACGCTGAAACAAACATTGAATCAAAGTTATTTCAATGAGCAAAACATTGTTCAATCATAGTCGCTCGTTGACTGAATTGTATGGCGAGAAGTCAAACAAATGTTCTAGCAGCTACATGGCGCTCCCTAAATAGCATTAGAGTGTTCCCCATCAGTGTGGGGATATTCAAACCTGAAGCCTTTTGCACTGACCAATCCTTCTGTCTAACTACGACATCGCCTGTGTTTTAGTCTTGACTATGGTGATGACACTTGTGGCTCCTTGCACCTTTCCGGGAACAAACGGAACAATGAGTTCTCGAGAGGGTGTTGCTGTTCCTGTATTGACCCCCACTGACCCTTGTCCTCGGCTGAGAGTCCTTGCGAATCCCTGGAGTGCTTCATACCTCTCACGCAGTGCCTCCAGCTCCCTGCGGATGGCACCATTCTCAACTGCCAGCCTACTGACCTGGCGTTGTAGATCCGCCCGCTGGCGTTCCAACTCCTCCCGCTGAGTGACTCGCTTCACCCGGCAGCTTGCGGCGTACCCCCGGTTCTTTAGGGTGCGGCGCCGCTGCTTCAGGGCTGCAATCTCCTCACGAGAGAGCCCACGGAGGTGCTGGTTCAGCTCCCGGACGGAGAGGGACACCAATTCGTCATCGCGCAGGCTCGTCCCATTCTCCCCAGGCTCTCGCTTCACCTGGGGTAGTGACAAACTGAGATATTTAAACTTTAATAGACCAAAAAAATCTCAATAGACCCAGTAAACCAAAACTTGTTACATTTTCAGCTCTGTGATCAAAATATGATGTTCCAAAACTACAAAATTTCAAATGTGATCCAAATTTTTTTGTATTCATTCCAAAAATGTTCACAAAAATCCAATGATATGTTTCAAGTATGTTCTTATGTTTTAAACATGTTATTATATGGTCCACAATAAGCTATAATAACATATTTTGAAACATATGACAACAAAATTTGGAACGCGTATATGTTCCAATATTTTCTGGTGTGTTTCTGGATGTTATGGGATCTCTGAATGTTTCACGTTCAAGTGAAGAAAGTTCATTCAAATTGTGGTTTGTTCCAAGTCACCATAGTTTGTTCCAAATATGTTAAATTGAGTTAATTTGAGATATTTCTAACTTTTTTTGTTTGGTTTCAAATATGTTCTGATGCATGGCAAAAAGTGTATTTCTGAGTGTTCCTGAACATATGCTATTCTGATAATTACACGCTTCAGTTTAAAAGGAATTGCACTTGGCTCTGATCCCAATGACTCACCAGATGAACAGTTATCCGTAAATATTGTATTTCCTGACATTTATATGTTCATGTTTGAACATCGCGCAAGTAAATAAAATGTTTAAAGGCATGCAAAAAAAAGCCACAACACCTGGTCATACTTTAAACCAGGGTTTGTCGAGGACTATAGATTGACAAAGACTTTCGTATTTTGTAGGTTTGTACAAAATACAACTGCAGCCTGTTGAATGATTTCCCTGACGTCTTTGAAAATGGGTTTGAGCAGTCAATTGCACAATAGCTTTCCCCCTTTTTTCAGCATTTATGCAGATCAAGCCAACTTTCATCACCAGCACAGGAATAGGCACTCACTCTATGACTTCCAGGCACCGTGATGTCATGTGCCTGACCCTCTATACATTATTCACACTATTCTCACCTTCAAGGCCTTGCTTCCTTTTATGATGGTCGTCATGCCACGAGGAACCGCTTCCACACCACACTGATCTGAAACACAGAAGACACCTGGGTGACATCTGTATTACAGAAACTATGACAGGGAACACAGGATTTCCTGTTTCTGATTTCCTGTAGTCACCACTAGGAGGGAGTGATTTTGGGGGAAAAAAAAAGTGTATTTTGAGATTTTAAGGTTCTTTTCCATTATCAATGATGGACTAGCGACCTGTTCAGGGTGTACCCCTGCCTCTCGCCCGATGTGTACGAGATGTAATGAAAGAGACTTAAAGGAGCTAAAGGTTATCAAGATTTACAAATGCTTTTATGGTCATTTATTGCAGAGTTTATAGGCTCTTTGGGTTTTGTAGTTCTCGGGCATTTTGTAGTAGAAAAAAGCAAAATTTTTGTCCTTTCTCTGCTGTGGCCATGACTCATGTGATTCGAGAGCGAAAAAATGAATCCAAGCTGTTCTGTTAAAGTCAGGGCGAGGTGCTCCATCACCCCTTGGAGAAGAACTACAACTTCTCCACATGTAGAGGAGCAGCTGAGGTGACGGTTTCGGGGCATGTCCAGGTGGGAAAACACCTTGAGGAAGACCTAGGAGTCGCAGGTCGATCTCCGTTCTCAAAAGAACTGTGTTCCGGAATGAGATGGGAGCCTTAGATTGCTCTCCCGGACAGCAGCAGAGATGAGATTAAAGAGAGAGAGAGAGAGAGAGAGATGTTTTCTTGTTAACATAGCCCTTCATAAACAACGACCGCATCCGTTAGATATTTGTGCGTCTGTGACAGATGAAGGGCATCTTCATCTTCCTCCTCCTCATCACACACATCAGCAGAAGTTTCAGAGGACACTCGCAGGTTAATACAAGGACATACATACACTCCGTCTGTTTAATATTCATCTGAGAGGAGAGGACACCCGCTGCTGGACACACACACAACACATTAACTCTGACAGAGGACTTACACTCTCCTCTGAGTGAGTGTGTGCGTGTGAGGATGGCTGCTGTTGCCGTGGCAATAAGGATTCTTCCTCACTGACCCAAAGATGATCAGAACAGAGACACAGAGTTCAGATCCATCACGGTCTCAGATGTACATCTAAACTATAGAAGAGCACATGTGTCAGCAGACTCTTAGGGGGTCAAGCCTGTGTTTAGCTCTAATCTTGAGTCCTGTAGCACACACCTGGTCCAGATGTCTGTACCCCACACTGCACTGGGCTAAGGTTAACTGCTTTGTGGATGAGGTAAACCATGCATCTGTGAAGCTTTAAACCAATCGGGTTCAAAAAAGACGTTCCTATAAGCTCCCTGTGTTAAAATGGCCAATATTAAAGCGGAAAGTGGGGTGTTAAAGATCAAACTTTTCTATGAGTTTCCTCACAATAATAACTAAATAAAAAAATAATAATAATACAAAGCTTCAAGAAATTGGATTTCCTGACATTTATACTTTCATGATTGAAACACTGTGAAAGTTCACAAAAGTACGATTAAAGTCGTACAAAATCCTTAAAAAATAGATTTTCCTGACATGTAAACATTCCTGATTTCAACACTGAAAGTGCACACATCAAATTTAAAATCATACCGAGCTTCAAGAAATTGGATTTCCTGACATTTATACTTTCCTGATTGCAACACTGTGAAAGTATACAAAAGTTTTTTGTGACCTGCACCACGTCACTACTACGTATTATTAATTGCCACAAAAATCAACACACACACACATAATTAGCAATAGATATTAAAAAGATAGATTAATAACATAAAAAATTTGATTCCTGAGCCGGTCGCCTTGCTTCAAGTTCGCTATCCTCTCTGATCAAACAAAAATCAATTAGGCTACGCAATAAAAATAATCTGTTGAAATTTTTATATTTATAGCCATATATTTATTTATTTTGTTATTTATTCACAAAAGACATTTTTGGTCTTCCATACACTTCCAAATATCAAAATGAGTTCTGCTTGATTTTCCCAATCAAAAGATCGAGACAAACTTAATTTAAATCTACGATCTTTTATCCCTTGTGAGCATACTCAGCATATACGCGCAAGAAAGGAGAATTAGATGTAAATTCATATAAAACCAAGCGCATCAGAGATGTGATTAGAGGAGGCGGATGTGAGGGAGTGAGAGAACCTCCTCCACGCAGCAGTAAATCCGCTCGCTCAGGAAACTTTGTCAGAGCGTCAGCACACTCTCCAGAGTTCATTTAACTCTCAGAGGGTTAAACACCTGGTTAATATTTTGTTGCGTTACACTCGTTCTGAGAATACGAGCAGCAAGTGTGTCTAGGTTCTTTCTCTCGTCTGCTCGTCCAGTGTTCTTTTGGCTCAGAATTATTTTGTTAACTGGTCACCGATACGTTTTTAAAGGTAAGTGTAGGTAAAATCCCATTAGACGGGGGTGAGTGAGCGAATGGTGAGTACATGTAGCCACATTGTCAAAGTATGACTTGGGATAAGCTACAGCACGCCCCAGTTCCTCTGCAAAGCCATGGGAGACAAGTGAAAGGATGATTTTCTGGGTCGGGGAGTGTTTGAAGACTGTAGCAACACTTGGACTCACTGCGGTAAAACTGCAGCGAGATGATGCAACGGGACGACATCGTCCTGCAGCGCCACAAACACCAGCTCACAGACTTTTATTAATATCCATAACTCTCTGCAGAGAACCACAACCTCCAAGAAATCTTAACGATGAACCAAGGAAACAAAACACGTCCGGCACCTGTTTGAACACACACTCCTGGGGCGCTATTCACTGTAACACACGCCACGCCATCGTGGAGTTTTCATCGTGTCTTGTTCAAATGCTAAAATGGGATTTTAAAAATGATCAAGAAGCTTCGCTGTTGCTTCTTTACACGTTGATGAAGGTTACGCGAGGTCACCGTGTGTGAAAATCGACCAGCGCACTGTTGTTCTCAGGGTTTTTGTGTGTGTGTGTGTGTGTGAGAGAGAGAGAGAGTATCGGTGCAGTCTCTCTTTACCATGGCCTGTTTCAGTGATGATGAAATCTCCTGTAAGAGAGAGCTGAAACAGAGTAAGACAGCACCTCAAAACCATAGCCACAGATTTCACATTGTCTCTCACGTTACAGCCACAAGAAAGTCCATTCCTCTGTGACTGTGCTTCACAAGATTGCTCTCCTAGTGGCAATCAGGGGTGACGGGTGTATGTTTTTTAGGCGTTGGGCTACACTAATCTACAAAAAAAAAAGTGCATTTTAGGTGCTTGTTAATGCACATTTTCAATCAGCCAAAATAGGGTCAAGACAACCAAAGCAGAAAGGTGCCATAGAGACCGGCTGGTATGATTATTCCAGAAACTACTGGTGTACTGGAATTTTCAGTACTGGTTTGCTCCGAAAGTGGCAGCTCTGTAGGAGCAAATGCCTTGTTGATGCCAGAGGTGAAGGGCTAGACTGGTTGGAGGCGATAGAAAGGCAACATGAACCCAAATGAGGATTGGTTCCCCTTTTGAGTCCGGTTCCACTCAAGGTTTCTTCCAAAAGGGAGTTTTTCCTTGCCACAGTCGCCCCAGGCTTCCTCATCAGGGACATATACACCACTTAGTAATTAATTTCTATTCACTTTGTTGAGTTTAAACTTGTTGGTTTACTGTAAAGCTGCTTTGAGACAATGTCTGTTGTGAAAAGCGCTACACAAATTAAACGAACTTGAACATAATTACAAAAAACACTTGTTACAATCAAGGCATGCAGAAGAGCATCTGTGAACACATCAAACCCTGATAGAGATGGGCTACAGCTGCAGAAGACCACAACAGGTGCCACTCCTGTCAGCAAAGAACAGGAAACTGAGGCTACTAGAAAAAAAAAAACCTTGCTTGGTATGATTCTCAATTTCTGCGGCGACATGCTGATGGTAGGACTCAGCATTTTTATCCATGGGTCCATTTTGCCTTGTATAAACAATTCAAGCTGGTAGTGGTGGTGCAATGGTGTGGGGGGTGTTCTCTTGGCACACCTTGGGACAATTAGTACCAAATAGTACCAATTGTGCCAGTGCCACAACCTCCTGAGGCACATTTTATAGCGGATCTTTGTTCATTTTGGAAGTACAGTCGGGTTTTTCTACTTGCCTCTTTGATGGGTTCTGTTTGCTAGCATTGTGGATGAATTTTTAAAAATGCTTAGTAAGTTTATTTTATAAAGAATAGAGTGATCAGTGAGTTAAATGAGTTTGTGATACGAGCACGGTTGAGGAAGTGATAGACAGAAGAGACACTCAGCTCAGAGCGCTCAACAAAACTATTGGTTAGTGGAAATGCCCCTTTAAAATGGCAAAAGTTACATATAAATACTAGAAAAATAACATTTAGAACACGTTCTGTAGAGGTCAACACTTTTGAACAAAACCAGTAACCATTTGTCCTTTTTTAAACTAATCTTTGGTAAAAATGAATATGAAACAACAACGTGTTCGTTCAAACTGCTGTCATTTTTCAGAAGGTAGAACAGTTGTTTTGTCTGACAATATGCGCATAAGACATGTATCTGTTACTCGGGTCACTGTGTCGTTGACTAATAAAATGAGTTTTTAATAAATCACAACATTTTGAGCTCTGAAACTTTCTCTGTAACTTTGTTGTTTCATCAGCTCTCTCTGTCAAAAGATCCAGAAATTTCGAAAGAGGTTACTTTTGATAGTTATGAACACATTGGACACAGTTCAATAAACTTTGTTCACAAATCTTTCTAATAGACTACTTGCAAACACACTTTTGTTTAGTATTTAAAACAGTCTGTCACAGTAAGATGTTCTTTGTTACAATGAGATTCATTTTTGACTACATTTGATATCGAGAAAAGCAGAACTGGCCGCGGGTTGCTCTGAAAAAGAGGAAGAATATTAACTTCGGAGGAAGATATGAATGAAGGAGAAAAGCATCATTCTAGTTAAAAGAGAAGAGGAAGGGTAGAAAGTGCTGCGTGTGGCAGAAATGAACTGTAAATGCAAACATCTGTGTTTTTTTTCTGTAGCTGGTGCAAACCTGACTGCTTCAGAAGTTGCAAGCGCAGCACTGAGCCCTGCTCTCCTACATCAGCGTTTAACACTCTTTACACTCGTACCTCAGATCGACACCAGGTAAATGCCGCCGTTATCATCCATCAAGTCTGCAGCACGACAATGTTCCCGTTTCACTGTCCAAATACAGCCATTCAATCCACCGGCTCTGTTCTAAACAGTGTTTCAGTTTCACTGTCCAAATACAGCCATTCAATCCTCCAGCTCTGTCCTAAACAGTGTTTCAGTTTCACTGTCCAAATACAGCCATTCAATCCACCGGCTCTGTCCTAAACAGTGTTTCAGTTTCACTGTCCAAATGCAGCCATTCAATCCTCCAGCTCTGTTCTAAACAGTGTTTCAGTTTCACTGTCCAAATGCAGCCATTCAATCCACCGGCTCTGTCCTAAACAGTGTTTCAGTTTCACTGTCCAAATACAGCCATTCAATCCACCGGCTCTGTCCTAAACAGTGTTTCAGTTTCACTGTCCAAATACAGCCATTCAATCCACCGGCTCTGTTCTAAACAGTGTTTCAGTTTCACTGTCCAAATACAGCCATTCAATCCACCGGCTCTGTTCTAAACAGTGTTTCAGTTTCACTGTCCAAATGCAGCCATTCAATCCACCGGCTCTGTTCTAAACAGTGTTTCAGTTTCACTGTCCAAATACAGCCATTGAATCCACCGGCTCTGTTCTAAACAGTATTTCAGTTTCACTGTCCAAATACAGCCATCAGACATCCAGCGCCATCCTTAACAGTGTTTCAGTTTAACTGTCCAAACACAGCCCCCCAGAAGTACACTGTGCAGTGTTTCAGTTTTACCGTCCCAGCTTTTATATATTAGTGTGCTGAAATCTACAATAAGTTAAAAGAAAAAAAAAAACAATTCCGAAAACACAGTGAATGGAAAAATGGAGCGGGCGTACAGTACAAAATCTGCTGAAGTAGTAACTCGATAATTATTAGCTGAAAAGGCAGAGTTTTGTTTGTCTCAGCGCTTTCAGAGAACACTTTGAAGACAGAACACACACAGCCTCAATCTCTCTCTCTCTCTCTCTCTCTCTCTCTGTCTAACACACACCCCAGCGTCAGCAGATTGGACTCATCTCGGCTCGATTAAGTCCGAGGATACTGAGCTGATCAGATTTCACTCACTAAGATCAGAACAATTAACTTTTATTGCTTGGTTTCCGCTCCATCATGTAAATGTTCTGCTGAAAGCTCTCAAAGCTTTTACATGAGCACTGTGGTATTCTCTCAAGCAAGGGTTTGATAGGACGGCCAATGTGATATATTTAAAATAAAAGCACACCGAACAGCTGATTACCGGCAAATGAGGCAAAATAATACCGTCCACGGCTGTCCACCTGTTTCCAAATGTGCAGCGAAGGTTGCTTACGTTTACAGAGGAACAAATATATTAAAAATGGAAATGCTTGCAAGAAACCCTGGGTTTCATGGAAGTTGCACTTTCTTTTATGTTCTCATTTAGCTCTAAAATGTGCTAAACACCATCTTAAAGAAGAAGCTCCACTTTTTGCCTCTTGTGTTGCAGTAACCCAAGACAACACACCCTCTTTACAATCACACATCAATAATAAAACGTGATGCGAATACTTTTACATTTGGAAAGGCAATCGTCTCCACACACAGACTACTCGAATTCTCTTCTCTTCAGCCCTCTTTTCAACACATTACTCCCATTCTACATGATTCAAGTAGTCGCGGTGACGTCACGTATGGAGTTTCGTTATGCTCTGTAATGATGCTGCAACCGTAAATATCACGTAAACATCACGTAAAGCAGGCGGCAATGAAATGCCGAGTCACACGCAAGTAACGTGTGGCAATGGCGTTTGGTGTGGTGTATGGGTTGACTTTCTCAACCCTCTCCAATCTTTCTCATCACTTCCTGTCTCTCTCCACTGTCCTTTCAAATAAAAATCAATAAAGACCATTGCCGAAAAAAAAAAATAATAATATTAATAGGGAAAACCCAAAAAGTTAAAGAGCCCAGCGGAGCTCCATAGTCATGAAAGTCATGTACCTGCCCACATCACGTACCTTTAAGTGAGTGTGTAGAATATTAAAGCATGCTCTGTTGTGCACTTTTAGGGTTAGGGGGCATGACACGTGGGTGCATAATGTCACCACGCTGCAGTCTAAAGCAAGGGCGGTCCCACATGATCTGCACTGGCTCCCTGTCAAATACAAAATCAAATTTTAAATACTTCACATATTTATGGCCGCTAATATCCAGTCTCCAAGTTATCTATCCGAAGTCTTTTACAGCACCACTTCGTCCTCGGATCCTCCTCTTTTATCCACCTCACCATCTGTGAGGTGCTCTGCTCTTGTCTCCAGGTCCTAGAGTTATTATATGTCGCTCTGCTTCCAAACTCTGGAATTCTATCCAGACTCTTTTTCAATTCTGACTCAACACTTACTGGTTCAAATTGGCAAATTATGAACGTTTTTCTTTGTTTTGTTTGATTGTTTATTGCTGGTATGTGTATTTTTCTATGTCCTGTATTTCACCTATAATCTCTTTACTGACCTTGAGTGTATGAAAGGAGCTTAAAATAAAATGCAAAATTATTATTTCTGGGTTTTTTTTGTATTTGCGTTTTATCTCAAAATGCGACAAATAAAGCCAAATATACATTTAGACCAATCCATGGTGCAGTTTTTGATCCCCTATGATGGCGGCACTGGATATTAAATGTATGCCATTTTAAGGGAAACAAGTCAAATTGTCTGTTTAATGAATGTATAAATCTAAATGTCATTTAAAATGTTCTCATTATTATCTAATCCGCTCTGAAACATTATTCATGCAAACCCTGTTCTGGAGAAGAAAACACCCTTTTTTCTCTCAATGTTATGGCTTTATAGCACTTTGGAACCAAACATTTCATTTAAAACCACGAGTTGCATCTTTTCGTTCATCAGGCAGCAATGTTTTTTAAGGTACACTATTATTATTATGCCAAATGTTCATAAACAAAGTTTAACGCTTTAGATCATTTATAAAACAAATGTGAACCGTCAGGAATCCCACAAAGAACCACTGTGTTGAATCACATATTACTCTGCTCCGTGCCTCGAAAGCTTTTCCCGCGATCCGTGTGCACTGTTGCCATGACGCCTCGGTTCCCGGGCTCGCGTCAAACAAACACCAGTGATTGATGAATCAGCACCTTCTCCTCGCGCTCATCACCGATCAACGATTTGATTATCCGAGCAAAAACACCGCGCGCGGACTCTGGATTCAACCGACTGTCAGGGAAAGCGACAGCTCTTCCGTTAAATAAAGTACGAGTGCACTAACGGTTCTGAACATTTAAATTAGCTTACCTGTTGAATACA
The DNA here is from genome assembly GCA_007224835.1 of Danionella cerebrum. Classification (NCBI taxonomy): domain Eukaryota; kingdom Metazoa; phylum Chordata; class Actinopteri; order Cypriniformes; family Danionidae; genus Danionella; species Danionella cerebrum. The sequence continues at coordinate 530,356 of SRMA01026544.1, read as the reverse complement.
AATTTATTTATTTTTTATTTTGAGGATTGCTATGCATCTACAGACTTGTTGACTTTCATAAGTCAGTGTAACGTTATTATTTAAATTACCCTCTTATGTTCAGCAAAAAAAAAAAACTAATCAGACGTACATAAATTATGTAATATATATTATTTTGTGGTTAAGTTTACATGCTCTATTCGTGTAATATAATTGAATAACATTACATGTTTAACTTTAATACAAAATAAACCGTTTAAATGGTATTTATCGCTTGGGAGTCCGTTAAACGGTCAATCTGGATCTCCAGATTCCCGCGGAAACTGAGGCGCCTAACTGAAGTAACGTTAACGGCACTATCCTATCCATATAGCACAATACTTTCTCTGCCGATGGGAAACCTGTGGAAAAAAAACATTGTAAAATGGTAAAACCGCGCAAAAAGCTCGAGAAACGCACCTCGAGCCCGGTGGATCCAATTGAAGCGTCGCCGCCGGTTGTGATGAAGCAGCAGGTTCCGTTATGTCCGTTATTTGTGCGCGTTCGTGTGGCTGGCCGTGTAACCTCTGGCTGACTAGAGGAGACACACACGCTCAGGGGCGCGCATCCTAAATATAACACATTTTTACACACAGGCGCGCACGCAATCACACGATCACGCGCAACAGAACCTGCTGTTTCCGCATGTGTCGGATTGATAGCGACGGTAGGAGCCGATGATTGATCACGGATGAGTGTGTATCGATGAGCTCTTTGTCTGCTCGCAGACTGTCATCATGGCTCAGATGTTGATGATTCAGCACGGCGAGGTCACCGCGCGGCACTCCGAGAAGCGCGCGCGCGGTAACCTATATATCCTTATCAGCGATATTAAACGCCTAAAATAAAATAAAAATAAATCAGCGCTGCTTTTCATGTAGAGTCACATTTGGTAAGAACGCATGCTCCGTGTGTGCTTAAGCGAGATCTTCATTTTTATGTAAAGATTTATGAAAAAATATTACAAGTAGATGAACAAAGTGTGTATTATTTGGGGAGAAATTATGTAGCTAAATGTTATTAATTTAAAGAATGTTGTTGCTATCATTTACCATTAAAACCAGTAGGAGGATTAAACAGATCCACAAATAAAATGTTAAAAATGTGTTTTTATTTAAAAAACATGTACTCTTTAACAAACTTCGGGGAAAGCGACGTGTAATATTTTTTATTTTATATGTGGTGCTGCTCTCCAGTGGCAAGATTTTGTAATTGAGCTCTCTCTGCTCTGTCTGTGCCTGTCCCAAATTGCACCCTCAGGACCTGATATATATTAGTCTTTATAACTCTTTTTTTTTAGAATTGTAGATGTCTTGACAATACAGTAGAACAAACTCTGAAAATAAAATGTTGAAAAGATATTTTTATTTATAAAGTCATAATTTTACAAACCTGGGGGCAAACAACATTTAATATTTTTTTATTTTTCACGTGGTGCTGCTCTCTAGCGGTAAGATTTTATATCGGGTCGTCCCAAATAGCACCCTCAAGCCATGTGGACTGGTGGACAAATATTAGGGTCTTATTTTGGAATAGATTATTGACAGTTTTTGTAAAATTTATATATAATAAAAAAATAATAATAAAAATCCTTGATTGTTTTTGTTTAAAATAAAATTTCCGAAAAGAAACTTAAATCATTATTGTTAAAATCCTTATTTTTGGTGGCAAAAATGTTAATGTGCTAAAGGAGAGGGGGGCCTTAGCTTTGAGGAGTAAAACACCCAAAAACATTAAAAAGTGTTTGATAAGAAGCACAAAAATGCTTTAGCTACATTCCCCTGTAAATCAGTGTTTTTCACAGAAAGCAGGTGTGAGGAAGAAAGAGCAGGATTAGAGGAAAATGAACGAGTTGAATTCTCGTCTCGTAATCTCAACACACAAATAAACTTGAGATGAACAAGCAGCAGCAGCAGCTAATCCGCTAATGCCAACGTCCACACCGGAGCTGACTGACTGGCTTCTAATGAACCCCAGTTATCTCCAGAGGAACAACACTAGGACCTACTGACAAAAACATCTGTGAATATTTCTTCAAAATAAACCAATTTTCAAAACATTCTTTCCATTTGCAATAAAGGCTTACAGAAAAATGTTTGTTTGTTTTTGGTTTTGAGGTTTTCAGAGCAAGGGAATTTGTTCCTATCATTTTTCTTCTGTTAGGGTAAGTCTGATTACTTGTAGTTGATTTAATAAAATTATTTGCTAGTCTTTTTTCTTCTTTTATTGGCTTTAGAACTAACCACTTTCGCATGACTTATACATGGTATAACCCCATTTACATGAGAAACCTAGTTAAACAAAAAAACCTAGTGAGAGGGGTTTCTAAAAACCCAAGAACTTCCAGACAAGACAATAAATCACTAGAGAAAAGACCCACTTCTGGAGAAAAGACCTCCAAGCCATGGAGATGTGCCCTAAGTTTAGAGAAAGAGGAGTTTTTAGGGGTTGAAAGGAATGTGGAAAGGAAGGCTATAAGACAACCTCAGTAGAAACCTACCTTCTAGTGAAAAAATACCTTCAAATGAGTAACGTGAGAGCACTTGACTGGTCTACACAAGTCTACAATCCAAAAGAAAACCTGAGGGATACACAAAAGTACAGTTTAAGCCAGAAGACCAACAAATCTGGAGTAGCTTGATGAATCAAGCTCAGGGTGAAAGGGCTAATATTCTTGTGCCTTTTTTGTGTGATAATCACTAATTTTAAAGTTAATCACCAGAGTCAGTGGACCCATTTTTCTGGGTCGAGTTCACAACTAAAACCCATCAGTGCCCCAGTAAAAATCCCAAGGCTTGTTTAAAATCGATTTTATTCCAGAAGTGAACCCTTTCTTGTGTTTTATGCCAGAGTTTCTCATTGTGATGTAGTTCTGCACACCAATGCTTCTCACTTTCCCCCGGGTGAGGTCTCTGCTTGTCCATCTCCAGAGCATCCAAACGCCGCTGGTGATTCCTCTTCTATGTTCCATGACCTGTGCGTCCAGCTCCCGCTTCATCATCCTCACAGCTGATCTGGAGTGACAGCGTTCAATCATCAGCTGTCAATCATGTAGCCCAGCCGGCTCCAACAAACTCTCTAAATGTTCTTCAGGGATTTGAGCTTTCGCTCTTTTGTCCTCTTCCTCATCTTCCTGTATGAATGGGTTCATTAAAGTCTCTCTGTGCGAGCACAATGCAAAGCTCTAGTGCCCACCCGAGCGTGCACGGCTGCCTCAAACCTCCCAGGTTTATTATGATCAGGATTCATCTGCTTCTGCGGAAGAGGTGCACGCTTCAGGAGTTCAGCCGCTGAGATTAAACTCAGTCAAGGGTTGGAAGTGTGTGTGTGTGTGTGTGTGTTCAAGCTACGGCACTGTGCGAAAGTTTTAGGCAAGTGTGCTGTAAACAAAGAATTCATTTATAAAATTATCCAAATGTACATCAAATATTTCTGAATAACGCACATTGCCATTGCATTGCGATTGATTCTGTAGATGCATTTCCTTCACAGTTTTCTTGACTGAATAAAACTTATCCGTTTTTATATTCAGGATTTGTTTTATAAAACATTCCAAAAAGCTTATAAATATAGGTGGCGGGAAACGCAGCTATTGTCACAAGTAGACTGAACTGAAACAGCTGTGTCTCTCAAGGTGAGATTGTGGTCAGCGCAGTAACCAGACACAAGGTAGTTAAACTCCATCAACAAGGTCTCTCCCAGACGAAGATGGGATTTCAAGCTCTTTTGAAGAAGCCCAAAGAAACAGAGAACATTGAGGATTGTGAATAACGTCGACATGGAAACTTTAGCAACAAAAACTGAAAACTGCACAAAGCAGAAACTCCAGACAAAATGGAGAGCAAGAAACTGTGAAGCACGGTGGAGATTCCTTGATCGTGTGGGGTTGTTTTTCTACAAATGGAGTTGGAAATACGGTCAGGACTTATAGTGTTCTCAACTACCATCAGGACGACACGTCTGCACCAGAATTTATTTTGCAGCAGCCCCAAACATACAGCAATTAAGAACTGCATTCAGCACAAAGAAGAACTACTGAAGTAATAAAATGGCCGCCACAGAGCCTCAATATCACAGAGAGTTTCTGGGATTACATGAAGAAACAGAAGCTTGAGAAGAAGATCTGTGGTTGCTTCTCCACCCTCCGAGCAGAAATCAAAACTGCCTGCAGGTGCAGCTGGAGGAACTGTTGCTGTTTTGAAGCGAAGGATGATCAAATCAAATACTGCATTGGGTCTATTGAAGAAAATCCTGCAAAGCTTTCTTTCACAGCTGCCTGATACTCTCAATGATCCATCCTCAACTCAACCTAACGTTCTCCTAGAGGAAGCTAATGTAACCTTGTTGAACAATCTTCACAAAGGCAGTGTGATGGGAATTTTTAATGTAATGTCTCCATCTAGTGGTTATATTGAGAAATGTAATTTGAGAAACTTTTTAGAGCATACGTCATACTTTAGTCCCGCCCTTGAGAAGACGGGTTAGAAAAGCGCTTGCGCACTCTCTGGAGCTCTCTCTACCCTCACGCTCGTGCTGATCTCTCTGAGACTCTCAGTTTCTTTCTTTCTTTCTCTTTTCTATTTCTATATATTCTTTTTCCTTCTTTTCTCTTCTGACGTTCGTTTATATTTTTAATAGGCTTTTAATATGCGCTAAACCACATTCTTCTTCCACGTTAGAGTCACGTGTGTAGGAAATGCGTTGAGATTGTTAAATCTTTACAATAAATAGCCGCATTTGCTGTGTTCTCTCTCAAACGGTCTCCAGTGTTCATTATCAATTGAGAAGGTATATTTTTACCATAACAGCAGAGAATAAGAACCGCACCAGTGATCTTCTTCTTCTTCATCATCATCATCACAGTGAGTTTAATCATTTCCCTCAATGCCTGATGTATTACATCAATTACTGTTAATTGTTTATTACTTTATAGCAGCGAATCAGATGCCAACAATCTTCAGTTCATCACGCCTCACTTTTTACCTGTGGTACAAACACAAACAAACATAAATTATTAATTACATTAACTGTTTTTAGCTGTTTAGTGAATAAATCACAACCATAGTTTAGCATGAATACAGGAACATTCCAAGAATCATTCAAAATAATGTTGATATAAATAGATAAATAAATAAATACATTTGAAATACAATGCCATCAACCCCAGGAGATGGCTCCAGACTCCTACCAAACAATAGAGGGCTGCACCTGATGTCACGGTACCCAGAAGTCAGAGAGTGGGTGGTAAAAGACCTATTCATGCTTTACCAGAGAAATAAAAATGGGGAAAAACTGTCCGATTGACTGCTGGAACTGATTTTCAAAGACTTCAGGGCACCATTCTACAAACTGCTCAAAATCCAAAGAAGGAAGAAGCAAATGGATTGATGCAAAAAAAAAACAGACAAACATGGATTTGTGTGAAGAAAATCATGAACTTTGCCGTGTTGATGTAGCAGCTACAGGGTAAACGGCACATTGCGTGGAGGCCAAAAAAATGCTTTAATAAAATGTTTTTTTTTTTTCTCATTCACAAATTCTGCTTTAAAGTACGACCCGAGTCTGATGTACGCCTTGTCTTGTGTACTTTCCCAGTGATGCAATCACGAACGTATTAATGTTAGGAAATATCGATGAAAGGACGTATCATTTTGTCTTTTTCTTCTGAGCAGACATCTTAAGCAATTAAAGCAAGCTATTATTTACAAGCTATTATTTATTTGCTTGTTTTGCCACTCAGTGAAGAGGCGTGGCCTGATAACATCACAAGTGACACCACTGCACATCCTCTATGATTTCAAAGCAGGCGTGTCAAACCCTGGAGAACCAGAGCCCTGTACAGTTTAACTCATACCTGGTGCAGCTCGTCCTTTGCAAGCTACACATCTAGGTCTTTCTGAGCAGATTCGGAGGTAAACTGTGCAGGGCACCCTCCCCTCCAGGAACTCCTGAGTCTGACAACCCTGCTGTAAACAATAGGTACAAACCAGGCAGCTTGAGCCACTTGGGGACCTTCCTCTCTCCTTCCGTCCTAGTGTGAGGATGACTACCATTGTCCTCCAGAGATGAGGTGTGGTTCTCAGTTCGCTCTGGACTCTCAGAGACGTGGGAATCAGATGAAGGGGAGAGTGGAGGAGCTGTAGAGCGAGGCATACACCTGAAACACACAAAAACATCCCACTTATAAGACAATCGCCCTTTCCTAGAAATGTTCTGCATATGTTAATGAGGGGGTGTGGCCAGTATTCACCCAGCAACGATCTGATCAGCCTGAAAGGAAGAAATGGAAAGATCCAGAAGATCCGAGCGCAGCAGGGTGCCTGAGGAACACACAGACTCTCAGTTATTACCGGAGCTTCACTCACCAGAACACACAGCACTTCACAAACCTGAGGCGGCGTCTGTCCCCACGTACACCACAGCAGCCGGGAAGAGACCGACCTGAGAGAGAGGGAGAATGAGCATAAGTCTCTTCACTCGCTCTAAACACACTCCTCATGCTCACACCAGAGCTGACCTGAAAGAGAGAAGCGCCAGGATCATCCAAGATGCTTTTGGGTGGAGCCACAACTAGAAATAATCGACAACATGAGATTCAGAACAGAGGCATCATAACACATTACTCCAGGTCTGGGGTCCCCTCACCGGCTTCCGAACTGATTTAAAACTAATTATGCATTTTCACAAAAACAACTTAAGAGTGAACACATTTTGCCTAAAAAAAATAAAATAAAATCAAGAAGCTTTTGTTTGTGTGGAGGCATTCCACTCGTTTCTTGTGTGTCAAACAATGCTGCGTTTGCCTCTAGCTCCTTTTAGTCATTGCTGATGGGACCTTCGAGCCGGATAAAGAGCATGCTTTTTCTTAAATATTTTTTTTCTCATTTATTCTCCACTAGTTAGAGATAATGAGCATATTTCATCATAGAAAACCTTTTTTTCTTTGCTAGACTCTTCATAACAGCCATTCACACTTATATACCGTATATTTCGCTGTATAAGACGCACCGGCATATAAGACGAGACATTTTAAATGAGGAAGATCTAGAAAAAAAAGATTCTGAACCAAATACTGTAGAACAAATATTTTATATCAACAGTGTAAAAGTTCACAGCAGCTTAAGAACAATTATATGACAAACATGAAACATGAACAGTCAGTAAACAGTAAAAGTAACAAAAAAGGCTGTAATGTTTCATACCTGCTCCTTACGACGCACTAATCAGAAATCAGCGCGCAATGCCGGGTGTGCAAATATGGCCGGAGTGTGATGGGTTTTTCCTATATAATACTACCATCTAGTGGTCATTTAGAGAAATGTAATTTGAGAAACTTTTAAGAGCAAACGTCATACTTCAGTCCCGCCCTTCTTCCAGTGCTTGTCTTACTTTGAGGGGCTTTTCCAATGCGGATAACACGTGTGTAGGAAATGCGTTGAGACTGCTTAATCTTTACAATAAATAGCCGCATTTGCTGTGTTCTCTCTCAAACGGTCTCTAACAGGAGCTAGGCCGAAGCCGCGGCCTCTCTTACACCTCTCCTACGGCCGTCACCGCCCTCCGCTCCGCAGCGCTCTGCATTCGCTGTATAAGACGCACAAACTTTTCCCCCTCCATTTTGGGGAAGAAAAAGTGCGTCTTATACGGCGAAAAATACGGTAAATAGGAGCACACCTATGATAACGTGACTTATAAACGTTATCATATCATCGTGACTAATGCATCATATTGTAATGGTAACAGTGTTATTTTGTTTAAAACCTCCTGCACTGCAATATGGACTGCAGACTCACAGAGGTAGAAGTTGAGGTGAGGATCCTGCAGGTGAGCCCTGACAAAACTCCTCAGAGCCCCGACTGGAACAGACAGAGTTTAAAAATTACTTAAACAATGGGGGGGGGGGACGATTAAACAGATTAAATCTCACACCTGTCTCGAGTGGTCTGAAGAGTCCCTGCAGAACATGCCTGTCTGGAAATTGAACCCTCAAAGCCACCTGATTAACACAACATGATCAGCAGACATCCTTACAAGTCACGAGATCAGCACCGTGGGACTCACCTTGGGATACCGCTCCAGCTTCTCCTTGATCTGAGCCTCCCGCAGGGATTTGGTCATGAGAGGAGCTTCCTCCATCGCTCTCCTGAAAACATCAAGTAACACTTTTCTAAAGAGAAACAACACCTTTTGAAATAACGCAAGCTTTAAAAAAGAAGTGGGTTTTAACTTTAATTCTAAAATATATTTTGAAGAACATCTGCCCAGGTCTATTGAGAACAGGCATGAGGGACTAGAACCCACAAAAAAAAAAACAGTGTGAGCACCTCATTGCAGCCTGTGAATTCTCACATAAAGGTAGAAAACACTCAGCCCTGTTTTTGTTTTACTGGGTTTCATGCTCTAGGAGAACTCTATGTTTTTTTAATACATGAAGTGGTACTTACCTCTCACTCTTGAGGTGAGCAAACCTCTTACGGATGTCGTCTATGGTCACCTCAAAAAAGTCATCGCTCAGATCAGTGTCATAGGCGGCATCACTGCGATGAGCTGCCGAGTCCAGGTGAAACACCAGCGCCTCCCGATCCACCTGCTGAAATCCAAACCACCATCAAAAAACAGAACTGTACAGCAGGGATACGGGGACATGCTTTAAGGAGTCAAAACAGAAACAGGCAACACATTTCAAATTGACAAAACAACAAAAACTAAGCAAATTCAAATGTTTTAAGCCCCTATTAAAAGGTTTATAAACTCTGACCTTTAGGTGGCACTGTGGCCAGCTTTGAGTACTGAAGACTTACAATAAGTTAGAATTGTTTCGGAGATACAGCTTCAGATCTAATGTGGAACAATGCCATCCTCCGTAAATTCAGATTTTGTGCAGGAACTACTTTGTACAACTCCTTTTTACAAAACCTAATGCACCGAACTCACTCAATTCGGCAGAAACAGAACAGGTGCACTTGCAGCATCACAGCTTGGCTTCTAATTATTATGCTAAGGATCAGAGTGAGAAGTGAAGCACCTGCAGATGTTCCTCTGGCTCCTCCACTGCACCCATCACCTGTTTGGTCTTGACTGCGCTCTGAAAAACACAAAGGAGTTTTAATCAATTCTGCCACGGTAAACAACCATGTTCAACTAGAGCACTTTTTATTTATTTTAAATAATTTTAGGGTCATTTATTGTTTAGTTTTAATTGATTGTCTTATTATCTTACGTATCCTGATGATTGATATGGACGCACACAAATATATACATCTTTGTACAATAGGAAAAATACTTTCAATCCTACTGTCTGGTTGTTTTCTGAGATGGAACAGGAAGTTACAAGCTCTTTAATAATAAACATGACAATATTTGCAAATATATATAATAAATGCAAATATGCTTCAAATAAAAACATCCATGAAAAAACCTAGAAATATAACTACAAATAAAAATGCTTAAGAAAAAACTATTTACTTGAAACTAATATTTAATTATTTACTTGAATTTTAAATTCCTTCTTTCCTCTTTTTTTAAATATCATTTTAATGCTTTTATCGCTTGCTTTTTAAAATCTTATTCTTCTGTAAAGCACTTTGAAATGGCAATATGTGCAAAAATGTGCTATACAAATATAACTGCATCTTCATTTTTTTCTGAGTTCATTAGCTACTTCTGTGGCCAATCCCAACTTCCTTCTAAGGCATTTTTTTATCAGAATACATAATGCTGCTGCTTCTTCCTGAGCATTCTTCTTAATCTCAGATTCCACATATTCGATCTTCTTTAAAAACCTTGGTGAAACATAACCATAGCATCACACTGGGAAGATATCGAGCCAGTGAAACCAAATTTAGCACAAATGCAGACTTTTCAAGCCTTAAAAAAGTTATTTGAAAACAGATGACTATAAACCTGACTCTCTTGACTGGGCTTGGGTTTTTTGGCTTTGGGTGGGCTCTCGGGTACACTTGATGCAGACCAGGAAGTAGACGACTTCAATCCAGCCATCGTAGCTCCGCCCAGGCGCTGACCACTTCCTGAAAATGGCACGAAATCAGAAGGCGGGGCCACATGACTGGCAGAAGTGGAGGGCGTGGCCAATTCCAACGCATCAGGTGCTGGCTGATTGAACTGATGAGATGTGGTGGCTATGGCATCATGGCACTGTTGTGATGGCCCTGCCACCTCCTCATCCCCTGTCTGGCTCACGGCCGCCTGATTGGCGTTATGTTGAATAGTAGGAGTGGCGACCTTTGTGGGTGGGGTTGAGGTTTCCATAGAAAAAGACTGTTTGGCTTGTTCTGGGAGGGGTAAAGGAGATGCTGTTTCCTTGGCAACAGTATCTGTTGGCATGGTAATTGGACCAAGACATGATGAGCTGGAGGCTTTCAGTACATATCTAAAGAACAAAAATGCTGACATTATTATCAGAATTGTCCAACTTCATAAAAGGAAATGACATCATAAGCGAAATCAGACCGGATGATGGCACTGCCTCCAGTCAAACCCAGAGACTTCAGAGTTGTCCTCTTCAGGGCATCTACACCACAGACCTGAGGGCACAGTTGGCATATCAATAACATGTTTAATAAATACTGTATTGTGCTTTTTGTATCACGTCACAGGTTCAGATCTAGTCTGGACCATCTGAGTGGAGTTCTCTTCACCAGTTAAAAATGCTTTGAACCTTAAAAAATAAATGTGCTTTTGCAATCTGTGCTTTAAGGAACAAATAGTCCTCTGATCAATGGGAAATGAAGATAGGTACCAGCAGAATACTGTGAAGCTAACTTGTAACTAGCAGGTAATGGATTGGTAAGTTGATCAATGATTTGGAAGTCTTCATGATTTTGCTTCTGCTAGAACAATCAACGGATTTCCAGTGGGTGTTAAAATATCAAAACTGCTTTTCACGTCACCTTGACTTGAAAAGCACATGTTCTAAATGTTAGTGCAGTGAAAACTGATGGAAACGGTACAAGAGTTGAACTCTCAAACTAAGAATAAAGAGTGGGTTTTAAACCCCTATGATAGCTCCCAGTGCCGGGGCTGGACAAATGGGTGCCCGAAGCGGAAATGTGCTATGGTGTCCCCCAAAAAGTACACTGTTTCAGAGAATTTCATAAAAGTATCCAATATGCATAATATTTACAATAATGATGAACACATTCAAAACAGAAAATTTCACTATATTTGTTCCATTCCAAAAGGCAAAATTCAGGATAGAACAAAAAAAATGTAGCCAAAATTTGGTTGTAAAAAGAGCTCACCTCATCTCTCATGTACACACAGACCGGAGTGAGTTCAGATGAGTCTAGATCAGACGTCCTGCCAGGAACAGAAAATGTTTGTTTAATGCTGCGCTGCTCTGATCATGCAAACCCCAAGACGTCAAACCCACCTGCACTGAGGAAAGTGTGTCAGTAAGTCCCAGAGTGACAGAGCACTGGAGAAAGATCCCTGGAGACGCGAACCGTCTTCGGTCTGCAGAGCAATTCGAATCTGAAACACACAGCTTTGAATTAAACTTCATTCAAAGAACAGCCGTTTACAATTCCACATGTTACCAGTACGTATTGCTTCCTAGATGCATGTGTTGAAAGTGTTTAAAGCAGTGATTCTCACACACCGTGTTCTCTATGGCAGTAGGTTGGCGTGAACTCTGCACCATCTCCAGTTTGGCATTGTTTGGCAGAGCAGCAAAGCGCCACGGGAGAGAAAGATCTAGAACATTCCGCTGAAATCTGCGCAGAGAGAGAAAATTAAGGCAAGAACACAAAATAACAATGACAGGTAGATAGAAAGATGATTTCAGGGCGTACTCACTTAAGTCCGTGCTGGTCTGGATCAAAGCCGTGTTTCTTACACACATCCTCCAGAACCTGGAGAGGCAATAATGAGCTAAATCACTGCTTCGCTGCAGCAGTCAATATTAAAATTAGCACAATAAAAGGGTCGTTTTGTATTTAAAAACGTTGTTCGTAATAAATACAGTGGCTGTTATAGTTCCGGAAAGGGGATGGGCTTCTCACTCAGCTACCTTAGGCACTTCTCTCTAACTGGACAGCAGTTTGAATATTCATGACTTCCTCATCCAATGGCGTTGTAGTCCATCTATGCGCAAGAAAGTATAAATACATGTGCAATGTTCGAGGAGTCTACTACCAGTTTTAAAGCTGAATTAACACACTTTGTTGTAGGGGATCCTTCAAATACAACCTTATGCAATACAAGGACGCAAAGCTGAATAATTACTTTTTTTATCTTAGTTATCCTCAAACTGTTAACGCGTAGAGAGCTTCCTTAGTCCACTAGCCATGCAAAGTTTCTGTTTGGTGTGAAACACACGTTTTTCGATCAATTCAAGAAAACGAGTTACTGATACCATACGCTTAGTAAAAACATATAACTTAAGACATAATATAGAAAATGGTGACTTTAGCAGGGCAACACTAAAATATCATAAGCACCACCTCAAAACCCAATTTGTCGCCTAAAACGTAGCAATCAGAATCACAAAAACGTTAACGTTAGATCAGCTGAGTCAGGGCGCGCTCATCTGAACAAATACCTAAGTTTAATCAACTCCATGTCGTTCCAGACTAAACAAGCTCGTAAAATTGTGTAAATTAACATTTCACACAGATTACCTGTAATAAAGGTGTGCTTGGAGACACCTTAACGGTCTGTCTTCTTCCATTAGGAGTTAAAACCGACACAGCCGATGTACTCGCCGCCATGACACTGTGACGTCACACTGTTTATTTGACAGAACTTTATGCGAAGCGTAAGAGCGGACAGTAGGTTCTCGTTAACTAAATGTTTTTGTACTAGTGCGGTTATTTTTTAATTGTTGCTAAAGTCGACAAAGTATAACATAGACCGGCTACCCATGTCTTTATGATATTCATCAGCTGAGATAAAGATATGTCAAATTGGTTGCTATATGGAGGTGTAGGTGGCATTATGTTACCTTTAAGTTCTATAAATCAACCCTCATGTCTGTATTATTTTCCAAACTGAGATAGTTTTAAGAATTTGGTTGGTAGGGTAAAAGTTTGGTTGCTGTAAAGTTATCTGTGAGGTCATAAAAAATGTTAACGTGCTACTATGATACAAAACCGCCATTTCCTTATGAAATTTCATCTATCAATGCCATTTCCCATTCATTCTCAATTGATTTCATAAGAATATTGTGACCTTGTCTCTTAAAGCCTTCAAAGAGTTCTGCACGGCTGTTGGTATTTTATCACACAGACTGATAACCTCCATAACTGTGGCGAGTTTGAAGTTTCTATGAGTTTCTCAGTTTGTGTTACAGCTTTGCAAAGTTTGACCTCGGGCAAAGTCAATGGAAAATTCCCAGCATTCTCTACAATTTCCCAGAATTCCTGGGTGGAAACAGTCTAAAGGGATATGGCAACTCAAATGAGAACACCTTGGAGGTCTGTGCAAAGTTTGGTGGTTGTAGGTTGAACAGGCTAGAAGGAGATAGTGTCAAAGATCTAGCTCAGACAGAAGAAGTGCAATAATATGTTGACTCTTTGCAGGTGAAATAATTAGATATGAAACTGTCTATAAACACATGCAATAACAAGCAACCTCTGCATCAAAATATATTTAAAAAAATGATTATGTGTTCACAAAGTAAAAGTAAATTTAATAACAGAATATAAGAAGAAATCAAACTTTATTAATTTAAAAAAATGATTTAAAACTGTGCAAGAGACGCTAAAAACATAAACATGTCATTTTCTACTTATAACCTTCTCAAGTCTTTTATTAACCGTTGATCATCATCCTAATGATCATGATGCCTTGAAGGTAATTCCCTTTAGTTTATTCATCAGAAATCGATGTCAGGAAAAGCTGGAGCCCTGAAACAAGACATAAAACTGGCCAAATTAATATAAAAATAACTTTATTATTAATATTGCTCTCTGCAAGACAACAAGTTACCTGTCTTGCTCCTCGTACACGTCTCTTCTCATGAATCTCCTGAAGCCTCATGATCAGAAACTTCTTGTCCTCCCCTTCCTGAAGTAGAAGTCAGAGTATAAAAGCCAATCTAAAAATGTTCATGATCATCACTCATGAATAGGTAGCATCTAGCCAGACCTGAGATGCTGAATATAAAGTCTGAGCCTTAACATGTGCTTTAAAGGAATTAGTGTTTCCTCACGTTTTGTATCTGTTCCTGTAGCAGATCGATAATCTTCCGCTGACCGTCCATCACTTGACTGTGAAAGTAGATCACGATCCTAAACACATGAACAATAAACATTTTAAAAACCTGCAAAACAACAATAACAGCATGAATTGAGATCTTCTGTTCTGAATATGTGAGTTATTTTGGTGATTTTCTGCATTCAAATCAACACAAGTGAGAGAAGGGGAGACTGGTGAGTGAAATTGTTGCATTTGTGCATAGTTAAATGCAGAGTTATACGTCATGTTCTGTTCTAAATAATTAGTTCCCCTCATTTTAAATGTTTACGTTTACACACCCTGGCAAAATGATTTCTAGGCCATTTTCAGAAAATATGACAAAAAAGCATTTATCCACTGTTCGAAACAGAAATGTTACCTGATCGAAAGTTTACACAGCTCTTAATATTTTCTATTGCCCCCTTTAACAATGGCACCCTGAAGTCTCTTGAGGTAGTAGTCAATGATGTTCTTTAACTTCTCTGTTGGCCACTTGGGGAAAATTACCATTTTAACTCCGCACATGTCGCAGTATCTCTGATGAACATGTGACTCACAGGAAGATGGCAGCGCACAGGAACAGGAAGAGTGGGTTCTCCACCAGGTACGTGTGAGCAGCTTCCAGCCACCATAGATGAGGATTGAGTTGAACCACCTGCCGCACCCACAGCTTTCCTGACTCAAACATTGTTGAGAGACCACGGAAAGGCCCACAGCCAGTGGAGGGAGGGATCCTGAAACAGAAAAAGAGTGAAACATGAACAGAGGTCAAACTTTGACTTGATCCTTATATTCGTATAGACTCACGTCCACATGGTATAGGTCACACAGACAGCAGAGCCCAGGAATGAAGGGAAGCACAGGAGAGTGATGAAGACACTGCTCATCTGAGATGCTCTCCAGGGCTTTCCAGAGGCTTGACAGTTCATCTTCAGGCTCAGCTGAGAGGGAGAGAGCTCGGTCATTATCGGAAGGTTTGATTGCTGTGTTTGGACAGTGAAACTGAAACACTGTTTAGTTTACAGCATAAACCGTTGATGCACACCGGATTTGTTAATTTTGTTAAAAGACAAAGATCACAGTTTTTGGAACTATATATTGTCATAAAGAGAAGCTGGCACATCCGGCATGGTGTCCTGATTTCACCTCATTGGCTCTGTGCCTCATCTCACAGCTGCTTCTGTGGAAGTGGTTTTTGCTGACAGACTGCAAAGATCTGAGAGCCTCACGACTGTGTACTCTAACTCAACTATGTACTGCTCTATACTGAAGAAGATGCTGCCGTCACTCCATTAACTTGGTCGTCCAACACAACAATGATCCAAAACACACATTTAAAGCTACTGTTGGATTTCTAAAGGGTGAAGATAATTGAATGGTCAAGAATGTCTCCTGATCTGATCTAATCGAACACCTGTGGGAAGTTCTGAAGTGACAAGGTGCTGCTGTCCTTAAAAATCAGGGGACTTGTAAAGAAATTCTAGATTTAGCAGTTTATGTGGCGGAGTGCCGAGTGCTGACTATTTTGTGGTCCAAGTTCAATTATTAACCTTAATTTCATGTTTCAGGAAATAAACAAGTGTTAAAAAAAACTCAGATTTTTTAAAAGTTTGTAAATTTGTTCATTGAGCGACTAATCAAATTCATACTTTTTAAAGGGTGCATACTCATTTATGCTGAGCACTGCACAACCGAAGTTTGATGGCTGTTTAAACACTCTTCAGCACTTGAAAACCAAAGTGCTTATGAATCCAAACAGAAAGTGAACAAACCTTCTTCATGTAGAAGAGAAGGAGCAGCTTGATGATCTGAACCACCGGCAGGAGAGGAGAGAACATCACCCCCAACCTGAAAAGACAAGTTTAGGTCCACTCTGTATATTTTCTCTTCGTGAGTCAGATAGTTGTTTTCAGTCCTATAGTGAAAGAAAGAGTTACCAAGCCAGAGTTTGACCGTAGATGAGCTCTAGAACATTCCGGGCGATGTCGAACACCGGTTTCCGCTTTCTCTTTAGAGCTCTCTGAGAAAATAACCTAAACAGTGTTGAAAAAGATGCAGAACATTAGAGAGCCTTTCCACCGAATGGGTGCCATTTCTGTCCCTGGGACTTTTTTATGTATGAAAAAGCTAAAATTTTATTACATACTGTTCTAAGTGCAAATTTAAGCTACAACATTTAAAATATTGATAAAATTCACATTAAATATGCACCGTGAGGTCATTTAGCATGTATTTACGAATGCTTTGCTTAAAACTCTGGTTTCTTCCAGTCCTGTTACTTAAATAAAGAATAACAAGACACCCATCTTTTGATTATAAATCTAATAAAACATTTAAATAAGTTACCGTATTTTTCGGGCTATAAGACGCACCGGCATATAAGACGCGCCCAATTTTAAATAAGGAAGATCGAGAAAAAAAAAGATTCTGAACGAAATACTATTGTAAAATATTTTATATCAACTGTGTAAAAGTTAACAGCCAAACATGTAACATGAACAGACAGTAAACAGTAAAAGCAACAAAAAAAAGGCTGTAATGTTTTTCTTTGCCCCCACTCATCACTCTAAAGTCCACCATTCGTTATCACCACCACTGTTCCAGTGCAACATTGCCCCCACATTACTAATA
>SRMA01026544.1:472795-513488 GCA_007224835.1 Danionella cerebrum | reverse complement strand
CCGTTTCTAAGTGCCATGTCAAAATACAGATCATGTGATGCCAGCGCATCATTTTGAGCAGTTTTATTGTGTTAAAAGGCATCTTAGAGAGAGAAAAAAATCATCTGAAATCATGCGCTGCACAATAGACGTTTAGTTTGATCCATAGTTCTCAAGAACCGGAAAAAGAGCAAATATTCCGTCAAAAAGTGCCATGTCAAATACAGATCATGTGATGCCAGCGCATCATTTTGAGGAATTTTAATTTGTCAAAAGGTATCTGAAAAAGAGAAAAAAATTATCAGAAATCATGCGCTACACTATAGTAGTTTAGTTTAATCCATAGTTCTCAAGCGCCGGAAACAGAGCAACTATTACGTTTCTAAGTGCCATGTCAAAATACAGATCATGTGATGCCAGCGCATCATTTTGAGCAGTTTTAATTTGTCAAAAAGCATCTCAGAAAGAGAATAAAATTATCAGAAATCATGCGCTACACTATAGTAGTTCAGTTTGATCCATAGTTCGCAAGCGCCGTAAACTGAGCAACTAGTCCGTCGCAAAGTGCCGTGTCCAAATACAGATCATGTGATGCCAGCGCATCATTTTGAGCAGTTTTAATACATACCAAGATGCTCTGGAAATGTTCTTTCAGAAGCAGAGAAAGATGCACTGCAGTGACAAAAGCTGCACACTTTGTGAATAATTAACATATTAAAATAAATCTGATGTTTAGTGTTTAGTTCAGTGTACAGTTGTTTAGTTATTGTACAGTAATTATTCAGACATTATAATATATTGGTATACTGCAATTAAAAGAAACATATAAACACTATTAAGTGTTTGTGTGAGTGTTTTGCCGCACCACCCATAACACCACACCACACCCCCAAGGCCATGATCCTAGGGGAAACACTGAATACCGTAATAGCCAGTAACATTGTCACCACATTACTAATAATAGCTAGTAAGATTGCCCCCACATTAGTAATAATACAGTGGTTCTCAAACTCAAAATGTATTTTAGCGTGAGAAATCGGGTTTGTAGCGTGAGAGATAACTCAAATGCGAAACATCAGCTCTGTAGTTTCGCTCGTGAGTACGGATGCGGAAGCACCGCTGCGGCTACCGTAGCCACAGGCATTGTGGGAAATGTAGTTTTTTTTTCAGTTTTTGTTACGACCGCGCTATGGCAGAGATGGGCGATGAAGTCAGGGTGCAGCGCTGGGTGTACAAATATGGCCGCGGCTTTCGGCCTAGCTCTGGAGCCCTTGCGCCTCTCCTACGGCCGTGACCGCCCTCCACGGCGCTCTGCATTCACTGTATAAGACGCACCAACTTTTCCCCCTCAGTTTTGGGGAAGAAAAAGTGCGTCTTATAGCCCGAAAAATACGGTACTTAAGATGGACCAATGGCCATTTGTTTTTCAAAATCAAGTAAAAAAAAAAAGACATTTTGAAAAGTTACAACAAACCAATGGCACACATTTGGTAGAATTGCTATAGTATTTTTTTTCAGCAAAACAAAATCTAAAAAGGCAAATATATTCTGGACTCTCTACGAACTGTTTTAAAAGCCTCTTTAAACAATATTGAGAAGTGTTTGCGGTCTCTAACCTCCAAAGGAACTCTCCAATGAAGGTGTGGAAGAGAATGAAGATGAAGTCCATCAGGAGGAAGCGGTACAGCTCCTGGCCCACAAAGCTCTCCCAGCACTGCAACACACAGGGGACGGTGAATTTGGTAAGCAGCTGGTTCTTACAATTTTGCTAGTTACAACTACTTAACTCAAGTTTGATCGGTATAATATTTAAGAATTCCACTAAACGTTTGAGTCATTTTAGAACTTTTAAATGATTTTAGAGCCTCTTATAGATGTGCTGTAGAAACAGCTGACCTCTAACCCCAGACTCTGAGGATCCGAGGCCACGCGACCCAGCCAGTGATAACACAGCACTCCCAACACGCACACCTTCAGCAGCAGGTTCCTGGACATCATCACGACAGAAAAGTTAGAAAGGGTAGAGTGTGTTTTTATCATCCTGAAAATCCCTTATGCACAAAAACAAAGCGTCATGGTTAAACATGGTGCACAAATACATTATATCTATTATAAAACAATTTGATCACAACAAAAACACCTTAACTTTTAGAAGTCTACACACACCGGTGCATGTGCCAGCCATAGCTTCTGTTTTGAAGTAATTACAAATGACGTGAAACACCTGTTGTTTAATGCTAATTTCAAATATAATTTGTAATTTACAAAAAAGGTTAGGGTTTGGTTTTTTTTGGAGGGGGGGGGGGGGGGTAAATGTACATTACAAGAGTTATGACACATAATCTGCAAGGTAATTGAAATTAAAATGCGTCTTTCAGTTTCGTTTTACAGACCCCAAATCGGTGAAAAGAAGGGATGACCCTTGGAAGTACAAAACCTGTGATATGGCTTGTGTTTTTCAAACTTCGAAGCACAATGAAACATAAAGTGTTTGGAACAGTATATAAGATTCAGGGGAGGTTTGCCTGTTTTTTTTAAGTTTTTACGTTGTTTTGACCTTGTCTTTGATTTTTTTCAAAGGGGGGGGTATGAATTTTTATTTAGTCTCAACAAATTATTAAACTCAAAACTGTTTTTTTTATTTCTGCAGTAAAACAAATTACAAAATTTAATACAGATTTTTTTTGTCGTGGAAATATTGTGTACTGCAAAAATGTAACTTAAAAAAAATCTGTAAAAAAAGAAACTGGGGTTGTACTAAAAACAAATTATATCAAGCGTTGCCAAAGAAAACAGATCACTCCAAAGGGCCCCAGACCTCTTAGACTTAAAGCACAATTATAACATTTTAGAATATTTATATAACATCAAGAATGAGCTTGTATCCTTCCGCTAGCAAATATAGCGGAAATATAGTCCCTGACAATAACGTTGCTTCTATAACCTCAAGGATTTTCAAATCTTGTTCGATATTTTATACAACTGGAGATTAATAAAGCAATGGCATGATATGCACACAGATTTGTAGTGGGTGTTATAACCATATATAATTATGAGATGACCCATGAGGGGAGGAGTAAGAACTAGATGAATATTTGAGATTCAGCACAGCTATAAATCAACAGGTTACAGAGAGGTAACCATCGTCCATGACTTCTCTGAGCTTCTACTGCTGCTGTTGACACTAGATGGACTGTCAAGCGGTTCAACTGGGAATTTATCAGATTCCCAAGAAGTCACAGAACAAATGATGCGCACTATGGTATAAAAACCTGCACCCAACTCTCCTCTCCTGCTTGGGATTCCAGAATTTAGAACCACTTGAGGACTTGTGTTTGAATGAAACTTCGAAAACTCTACTTTATTCTGTTCTCTTTTTAACATGTAGCTGATTGCAAGCACTGTTTATTAAATAGTTATAAATAAGACTTTGAGTGAGAATTAACCACAGAGGACCCTTATGTCCAAGTTTTATGTAATTCCAATACTTAAAATGAATTAACTAAACATTACAGGTGTTAGAGTTAAAAAATATACACCGGTGTTAAAATGGTCGATCGAAGGAGGTGCGGTTTAAACTCAGTAACTTTTCAGAGAAAAGCCCAAACCTGCTAATGGAGACATAGGTGAGAGTACTGGGCGAATCGAACTCCTCCATCCACGCAAGAGCATTGAAGAACCCAGGGAGCAGCAGATTGATGGTGGACACGAGCAGAGGAAGAGACAGGAAACTGAGCTCCTTCAGCAGAGGAGAAGAGGAGGAGGAACGGGCACGGCTGCGCAAGTCCTGAACAAACAAATATTTGAAACCACTTCAACAATCATGGCAGAGTCTGCTGATTAGCTACAAGTGGCCTGAGTGTTTCCTGAAGCATTAAAAAAAGAACCTGTCCTTAAATTCCTGAGAGAAATAGATCGAAAAGTTGACCATCTCATTGATTTCTTTGAAACAGTTATACTCACTTTATTACAACTGCATGGATCCAAACCCAAACATAACTACTTAAAAAGTCCACTTAAAAATGAAAACAAGACACAATTGTTTAATGGACCGTGCCTCCTACACAGCTGTTTCTGATTCAGTTCATGACTGGGTTTCAACCTACCAATGTGACATCGATGATCATTAGCACGTGTCTGGTATAATTAAACAAATAAATCTCAAAACAAACAAAGACTTTGTGCAAGTGTACGAAATTATGCTGGTTTGAGGTCAGAAGCAAACCATAAATGTAGGTTTTTCTTTTATTTCCGAATTTTGCCTAAATAAACAAGCATTCATGCAGCATTTTTGGTTTGCAGCATTTTTTTAACACCTTTAGCATCGTCCTGTACCTCTGACCAATCAGAAACTAGTCAACGTAAATGAAAAAAAGGTCAAAATACACAAATTTACAGCTTAAACATGTTTTTTCTACATATTAAAGCCTAAATCACTTTTATGATTAGCGTTGAGTGATTTGGCAGCTCCCTAGTGCTCTCCATTGACTGGTTTCCATAGAGTCCAATCACAGTGAAGTGAACTCTAAATGAAACACCATAATAAAGTGCACGTGTACCTTGTGCATGTACTCAGAGCAGTAGTACACGGCTAGCACACACGCTACCGAGCTCCCCAAGCACATGATCCAAGCCAGTGAGTGAATAAAGATCCGGAAGAGTCTCTGAAGAACTGGAACCTTCTGCTCCTGCCGGCTCACCTCAGACACCAGCTCCTGCAGGCACCAGGAGAGCGATTAATACTTTTCCCGGGCTCCCTTCAGATAGGGTCTACATTTGCGATTCACCTTGAGCTGAGTTCCGATGTTCTCCCGCTGGAGTCTGACGGAGCTCTTCTTGCTGACCTTATGATCCCAGGAGCTGAAAGCCTTGATGGCCAGGAGTCCCCTTGATTTATGGATTCGCAAACTCTGACTGAACGACTTTGACATGCTGTAAGAGGCACAAAAACACGAGCGCGGACGGCGAACGTCATGGACCATGATCTCAAGAGTTAAACAGATTTTGGGTCAACAAATTAAAAAAAGGAAACCAATGGCGACCCGTTGGTTTTTAGCAATCACTTCCCAATGAGCAAAAGCTTCTTTTTTCCCATTGATATTGTATTGTGTGAAGAAAAAAAGAGGTCATTACTGACCTAATGTTGTCATTTTACTTTTGTTGCTAATGCTGCTAATACTTTTGATTCGGCTCATTTTATTAATTGTGATCAGATTATTAATTGTGTTGTTTGTGTTCTGAAATGGACAATATGTTATTATGACACCATTTATAAGAAAGGTGTAGCACAGAATTCCCTGGACGATGAGCTGTGACGATGTTGATGAGTTACGCTGTTGGTGGTACATTTGTATTGCTGTGAAAAATGTATTTTTATTAAAACTCATGGCGCTAACCTGTAAACAAGGATGATGCAGGTAAAGAAGAAGGCTCCTCCGATGGTGAAGAAGTAGACCAGAGGCATGTTATAAGAGAGAGAAGACGCACACCCTGTTGAGTTAGCACACACTCCCAGCGTCTGCTGACTGTAGTGGCCGTAGTACAGCAGCGAGTCTGAGAAGTAACCCTGAGACACAGATTCATCATTATTAATATTTTTTTCCTTTCTATCTCTCCCTGTTCTGTAAGATAGACTCACGGCTCCAGTAAGCACTTCCAGGCCCCAGGAGGACCTCCTGCTCCCATTCGAGTTACGGCTTTGGTCCGGAGGTGCAGCAGCTTGGGGAGCCACCAGGAACACGGCGGTGAATAAGAAGAGGAAGACATTGAGGAACAGCAATGTCCGCAGGAACAGGAAATACGAGAGCACCCCGGTCCCAAATCGACCGCTCACACACTTCAGAGATGTCTGCCAGAGCTTCAGAGATGAAAGAAGGGATCCACACACTCGTACCACCTGAGGTATCACACAAATAGAGAAAGAAAATTATAATGAAGATTACTTTTAATTTATTTTAACTCAGTGATGTTTCATGTGGACTCACGGTCAGGAGGTGATACTTGATCTGACTGCAGCAGGGAATCTGGCTCTGGGAGGGTGAGTGTTCGGACTGATTTAACACCAGCATCCTGACAAAAAAAACATAACCAAATGCAATAAAAAGAAAACAAAAACATGATGAATTTGAAACAAATTAAAAAAAAAGAAGGAAAACACAATAAAATTAACAAAACTACATAAAACAAAAAAATGATACCCAGGTTAAATAAAAAAAAAATCTAAACGAATAACAAAAAAGAAACAAAACCACAATGAAACTAAAAAAAAGAAAAGCAGAACAATACAGAACCAAATTAAACCAAACCAAAAATATAATGAAATAAAAACAAAGTTAATTAAAAACAAAACGAAAGCACAACAAAACAGAACTAAATTACAAAACACAATTAAATTAAAACACAACAAAATAAAAGTAAATAAAACAAAGTGAAAACAATGAAATAAAAAAACTAAATCAAACAAAATTATGAAAAACACAAATAAATGTAGCCAAAACATAATAAATTAAATAAAAACTAAATTATTTCTTACAATTAAATTAAAATATAAAAATATATTATACTTTAAAAAAACACAATATGTACATTTAAATATATAAATACATTTGAAAGTAATTTACATAACAAATATTTATTAAATTAACAGAAAATACCAATTCTGTGTATAATTTGTGAATGTAGATCTACTCCAGAGCACTTTCAAATGAATCTAGTTTATCGTGTGAACTGATTCCAGAGCTGTGTGCGAGTACCGCAGCTCCTGTTTCTCTCTCAGACCCAGAGGCATTGCTCTCAACATCCGAGCTCGATCGTTGGCCGACAGATTCTGCAGATTCACCACCAAACGCTCGCGCTTGTTCTCTGCGCATATACACACACACACACACGTGTCATAAATCAAGCACTGCTGCATCAATCCATCGGTCTTCTCCATCCGTCATGAGTGTGAATGAGATCGTGCTGACCCTCCTCTCCATCTGTCTCCACACGGTATCCCCGTATGCTGGGCCGGGCGGAGTGCGTGTGAGAGTGAGTGTGCACTGAGGGCTGGCTCTGTCTGCGTCTGCGCAGCTGCATGGTTCGGTTATAGTACTGAGAGATGATGGCACCTCGACTGCGGCCTGCACACAAATACAACCCTGAGCGCATCCTGATGACTTAAGTTCCATAAATAATACCGCAACACACTGACCGATGGTGCGGCTGGGCATACCAGACAGCACTTTCAGCGTGTCAGAGGACCAGCATCCTCCAATCAGATTATCCGTCGCCAACGCATCATCATCTGTGTGATAGCGCTCCAGACACACAACCTCGTCTGAGACACACATGGAAATCAATCAGTGACATACAAAACACAACAACCACAAACCAATCCGACTCAGAGTGTTAATAAATGTTTGACCATCATCGTTGTCCTGGGGCTCGTATGGTGTCATCTCAATGACATCATAGAGGTCATGACCCTGCTCCTGGATCAGCTGACTAAAAGAGTCATGAACCAGATCTTCATCCACCGGACTCCTAACAAACACAGATTTAGAGCATTCGTTCATATTGAGCGCAGGACTCATCAATTTCACCAGGGGAGACAGAAAACCAGTTAGCAATGGGTTAACAACCACAGTACAACGCATCACTGAACCTTCAATCCAATTAATCTTCTAGACCGTTCGAGCCACCAAACACCAAAGACATCCAGATTGGTCTGACTCACGTTGCTACATCTTTTCAGCCTGTTACCTCTAAAGGTACTCTGAGGAAATCGCTGAGGATGTTGGTAAATTTTCCATTGACTTAACATGGAGGTCAAACTTTGTAAAGCTGTAACTCAAACTGAGAACCTCGTAGAAACTTGTGCAAGAACATACCAACCACTGTGCAAAGGAATATAAACCTCGGGTCCTAGAAAGGGTTAAAGACTTACCACTGACGTGACCAAGGAAAAAAAGGCAACAAGAATAGCTTCAAAAAAGCATCAAAAAGAAATGCCAATTATGTATGTAATTATAATAACAACGTGATTGTTATCACTGACAGCTCCTGAGCAACCAAACTGTTTACCCTAGCAACCAAATTTTCAGAACTCTATATAAACTTTGGTAAATTATAAAGATATGGAGGGCAGTTTATAGAACTTTTAACGACAAAGGGAACGTTATATTATGCCACTGACCCCTCCATAGCAACCAGACTGTTTACCATAGCAACCAATTTGGTATATCACTATCTCAGTTAAGGAAGATCATAGAGATTAGTTCATTTCACTCATGTTGGCATGGGGAACTTATATAATCGGTATGAGGTCACTGATTCCTCCAGACCAAACAAAATTTTTCTACCTCGGCAACCAATCCATTTTAAAATACTTTGAAATGGCACTTTAATAAGTCACCATTAAAGTTTCTGTGCAAACGCCATTTATTTATAAATTAGAATGCTTCTAGTCTAATCAGATCTATGCTAAGCTAGGCTAAAACAGTCATCAACTTGGAAAACCGCTGAATCTACGCAAAAATCAATAAAACTAAACTCATGGGAGAGTTGGAAATGAGCCTTTTTCCAAAGAAAGTACAGTTTTCTTTTCATTGCACTTGGTTGTTTTGCTTTGTTGTGCCCAGACTGATCCACACAAACAGAAAACACAAATAAACGACTTACTCGATGTCAGAGGTCAGCTCGGAGTGGAAACTGACTTTGCTGGTCATGATTCCTGGTGCTAGGGACAATATTGATGAGAGTTGAGCCTGTTTCGCCTCATCTTTCTACTCCTGAAGAATAGAAAAGAAAGGACAGAAAGAATGTTAGAGATTTGAGTATGAACTGGCTTCATGTTGAAACCTGTCTCAGACTATACACACACTGCTGTATTGAGATTTTAAAGTGTTACATCAGCCTTATATGTTTATTAGTACTGGAGTTACTCATAATAAACCTTAAAACATCAATGCACTGGTCCAAAAAAATAAAGCAAATCTTAGTAAACCTGTTGGATAAAATAAAACCACCACTGAAAATGACATTTCTGCACAGCCAAAACAATATATTTGCAGCAAATAATAAAATCTAAAAAAAAAAAAAAAAACGTATTTGTTAAAATGGGGTAAAAAAACATGACACTGTTTTGTTGTTGTTGCTGTTGTTGAACTGTACCTTTAAACGCTTTAACAATGTTGTGTTATTTTGGTTACGCTTGAATAAAATCTGTTTTTATTAAAAACAAGAGCACAACCAGACTGTATAAATGTAATACAATTTTGAGATCAAACGTTTTGATTGACAAAAACAGACAGAAATCAATAAATGTTAAGACAACAATTTTACACAGGTCTTCCCACTGAGCAATGCATAACGTTTTCAGCAAAATATGTAAAATAATGCAAAAAAAACACAAAACATCAACGATATTCAGACCGTAAAGCTGGGATTGTTTTGACACCTGTCGAAATGATTCGCGGATGTTCCTCATTGATTCACATTTTTCGTCGACAGCTTGCAGTGTGTCGCAAAAAAAACACTCTTTTGTTCATTATTGTGTTTAATTAAAAGGATATAACTTACCCTTGTATAACCCTTGTATAACCCTTGTATATCCGATCAAACAGTGCAGAACTTCTAACAAAAGTCACAACCGTCTGAAAACTTTTTTCACGAATCACTAATGGATTGGTTCATTCAAGCGATTCCTTTGAATATTATAAAAAACCACGGCGTTCGATTCAGACTCGGTACATTTGAATCATAAAAATGATCCGGTTTGGAAGAACAACGAACGGACTGAATCACTTTTGATCCCGTGGGGGAGGATTAAATTATATTCATGTACAATACATTAGTGTATCATGAATATTACAAAATATTCCTGTTTTATAAAGTCAAAAATTAATATATTAAACAAAAGTTTAAAAAAAAATGACACACTAAAACAATTTTATATCATGTTCAACGTATATAAAAAATGGTTTGACCCGAGTTGTAGTCGAGCAATTCAACACCACGTTAAAGACTATGGAATAGAAAAGACAAGGACAGAAGAGTTAGAGATAATTTTATATAAATGTTAGTAGCTAGTTTTTAAACAGTTTCATGGCATTTGATTTACTGTCAGTCAATAAGCTGTTTTGTCTGTTTTCTGTGATAAATTACCTATATAATTCCTATGTTCTTACCCCTAATAAAGTCACAGATTCATCCTCGGAAAGCAGCCCAAGCGAACACATAGTGTAGGGGTGGCTGAAAATAGACTGAAAAGGAACCAAAAGAGATGATAAACCCCAAAGGGATAAACACAACTGAAACTCAGGAAGTGCATGAGTCAAATCACTTTTTTTCTCAATCGCGTTACCAACGAAACAAAGCATCTTCTCTGTGGAACAGGCGAATAATGGAGGATATGCTTATTGTGACACAACTTCAGAACAGTCAAATCACTTACAGTAAATGCCCTCAGTCATTCTATTTCTAGTTTTGTTTTGATTGTGACCCATTGAGTTCTCATGAATCATATAGGACACCATATCCGGAGTTCTGGTATCAGTCTTTGGTCCATCCTCAGAAAAAGACTAAAGATGTGACTGTCGAGGCTCCAGAAATAAACCCACTCCAAATCAAATGTCTCTGGTTGAAACAAGTTTCACAAGACACCTTCAAACATCTGTTATTAAAACATTTCCAATTTATTGTATCACTAAATACACTTTTAATTTCCTGGTTACAAATAAAGGTGCTAGTTTTTTTAGTTGATCTGACTTGTTCATCACATGACTTCCTGATATCTGCGATGCTTCACACTTACACACATCTGCAAAATGAGCATTACCCACAGGAAGCTCTTGAGTATTTGTGAGTGTTTGTATCTGAGCCAACTGAATGTGAAGAACACAAAGATGATCGATGGATGAAGATCAGGAAGAAAGGTCCATACATTTACAGAGACTTTTATCAGGTATGTTCAGTGATTTGTGCAATTGTTAGTGTGACTGATTAATTAATGGAGAAGATAGTAATGATCTTTCTACTTCTAATGTCTATGTCATGTTACTACTTATACACAACCTTTTTATATGTTTATTCACAACCAGAGAGCTCTGTTTTACAACTCTGCCATTTCTTCTCCCAGTTTACACTTTGTGATTTTTTACCACTGTATTTGAAAGATTACAAATTTCTCGGAAGAACAAAAGTTACAATAAGCGTGAACAATAACCAAACCAAACTTTGCTCAAATCAGTGTTCCTCTCTGCTCAGGTGAAAGCCTCGTCTCAGATGTCTCTGGTGAATCCTGTGAATTCTATCAGACAGAGATCTACAGCCTGTTGCCGAGCTCTAAGGCTAACCGTAAACCTTCTCCTGATGGCGAGTCACTTGAAAATGACAAATGGCTGCATTTGGACGGAGCTTCTTGGAGCCCCGGAGTCCCACTCCGAGCTTCACCCCTCTGTCTGAAAGACAAGATAGAAATCAGGTGAAACTTCCATGTTCTGCTAGATACTGCTCTAATTAACACAGAAACTAAAGATCAACCTAACCCAGCCAAAATGTCTTACCAAGCAAAATTGTATAAAAATTATTATTAAACGCAATCCAGAACCATCAAAAAAAAACGTGGACCACAAACCAGTGAGGACCATTTAAAAACCTAAAAAAAATAGCTAAAATCCACCCTAGAATGGTTTGAGTCGGTTTTTTAAGTACCGGTAAGTTGCTGGTTCGAGTTCAGCTGGTGCCAGTTTGCATGTTGATTGATTTTCCTGTGTATACTCCAGTTTCCCCCGCAAGCAAAAGACAAGCACCAGGCAAAGAAAAGACTCAAAATTCCCACCCCAAAATAATTAAAACTTTCTAAGCAACTTGTCCTGGTTGTACCTCACCAGGACACTAATGGATTAAATGGGTAAACAAAAAGAATGATTGAAGTCTGAAAGCTAGTCATGCATTGCAAGTTTCTGAGTTTAACTATCTATTTGAACCAATCAGAGAGCGGCAACAGCTGCAGAGACACAGCATTGGCTGCTGGAATGCATGGAGGCGGACCCTGCATATTATGAGGCGACGGTTAATGGACCAAGCTGGAATGGTCATTTCAGGATTGTTACCATGGAGACACACGATTCATAAGATTGAAGGTAAAAATAGAACAGTCATCATTCTGAAGTAAGATTTGAGAATAGGGGTCTCAGTTGTTTCATACCCTTTTTTGATTTAATGTGTGTTGGGCTGTTCCTAGGTCAGTTCGGTGCTGGGGTGAAGGCCTACTTTGTGTTTCTGCGGTACCTACTTGCTCTGAACCTACTGTACTGTGTGATCATCACCGCAGCCACTCTGACTCCAAGGTTTTTGTTTGGAGATGCACAGAGCAGCCGAAAACACAAACTGGGATTCAAAGACCTCTTCCTCGGAACAGTGAGTCACTAACACAACACTAGCGCATTGACGAAGGTCATGTGACCTGAATAAGCTCACCTGACAGAAACAGAAGCTTTCACTGCATTTTTGAGAGCCTAAATATGCACAAAAAGTTCCAAATCCTATTTTATTTGGTTTGCGCTTCCAAAATCGACAAGAGGTCGGCTATTATGCAAAAACCTCTAAAAAATTATACTTTTACTACCTTTAACAAGGTCATTCATTCATTTTCCCATCCGCTTATTCCCTTTTGGGGTCACGGGGGTCTGCCGGCCCCTTTCTCTAGCGCACATTGGGCAATAGGCAGGGGTACATCCTGAACAGGTCCCCAGTCCATCACAAGGCAACTTTAATACCGGAGTATTTATCTGTTCATCAACCAAACTCCATCAGTCTTATCTCCATCAGTCTTATTTGGGATGTTAAAGCACAAAGCTTTTTGACTTCGTTAAACAATTTGCGCACACCACACAATGGCCATCAAAAGTTTAAATTTTGCCATAAACATGAAGTTGTTAATTACTCAGCCATACAATGTCTGATCGGGTTCAAACGTGCCTTGCGTGTTAAAAATCCAGGTCTATAAATATCTATATAGCAACCTGTGGTATGTAGTTATAGTGCAACCACCTAGTTGTGGTGCTAAAAAATTTAAATCCCATTTTATGCAGTTTTATACTGCTATTTCAGACTGCTTAAAGGAAATGTTTGAAATTTGGAACGTTTATGTAAAGGACCAAGACCTACAAAAAAAAAAGAAAATTGGAGCAAGTCTCCAAAACTGACAGGAGTTGTCAGTCTCCTGAATTTAGATTTTTTTGCCAAGAAGTGGAAAGTTGTTATAACTTGGCCATACAATTATCTGATTGGGATCAAACTCGTCAAAAGACTCAATCTGTGCAAACTACAGGGCAGTAACTGCGGGGCAGTTTTTGGGGTTCCCGAATTTTCGTACTTTTAACAGTTCTTTCTTGGAAAACATTCCCTAATTCAGGATTGGCCTAATTCAATGTGATATCGCTTGAGGTGCTCGAGCCCTTTGATCGCTGCTTGCAGACTTTTGCGTTAAATTTGAACTCTCACTAGATTCAAAATGTGTCATTTTGTCTCAATAGCATTCAACTTTTGTGTGTGTGTGAGTGTATTAATACCTGTTCTCCCTTTAAACCTCAGTTTGTATGATCCAGGGTTTTCTGGAGGAGTCTCCTCTCTTTCACAGCTTCTACTCAGGTGGTTCCACCTTGGACTACCCGTGCTTGAACCCTGCTCTGCTGTTTCTGTTGGGCATGATCTCCATCCTCCTCCTCAGCAGCTTCATGATCATACGCAGGTCCTAAACAAAAACTAAATTAAAATCAGTTTTTATCTATTTCTTTCTATCAGTGGTGCTCCATTTCAAAGAGAAAACAGTAGTTTAACTAAAATGTATGCTCCTCTTCAGGACAGTGGTTGGGTACAAGCACTCATGGCTGATAGGAAAAGGCTCCGGTTCGAATCTGAGTTTTAAGGTTTTCTGTGGATGGGACTTCTGCATCCAGAGTCCCAGAGCAGCTTTACTCAAGCAAACCCTCATCAGGAACCAGATAAGGGTAAAGAGGATGAAGAATATTGAACAAATCATCACTCATTAATGAAGCTGGTGTTTGTATTTCAGATGGTTCTGGAGGAGCAGGCTTTCCATCAGAAGGTTCAGCTTCGAACTCTCTCCCAGTGGGTTTGGCTGGGTTTCATTCGGATGCTCCTCAACACAGCAGTTGTGATTCTGCTCGGGGGGTCCTTCACACTCATTTACTTTGCTATACTGCACTCAAAACCACGGGTACTGGAACAAACCTGCCGTGAACAGATTCCCTTGATTACTCTAAACTTTATACATCTCTCTTTCTCTAGTGTGAGGACCAGGGCATGTGTCTGGTGCTGCACTATCTGCCTCCAGTGACTATGACCCTGGTGAACTACCTGCTGCCGCAGATCTTCAGTAAAATCTCTGAGTTTGAGGGTTACTCTCTCACTGGCCAGCTCAACATCACTCTCATCCGGTCAGAGACTCTTTATGGAGTTTACAAAATAGTTTACAAATAAAAATTAGTTTTTTGAATTGCAAAAAAAAATAAAATTATTACAGCCAATCGGTGATAGGCAAGATCGCGTTAATGCTAAGTCTATGCTTTTAATATTTTGGTTTATCAACACGTCACAAGAAGTCACATTTTTTTAGTAGTGGGAATATATTGTTATATGCTGTATAATAATAAAAAAAAAAAACATTTTTAGCGTTTAGCTGAAGTGTGACTTTGCCCATTGGCTGTTGGCACCCGTCTCAGAGGAACGTGATTGGCTGTTGGCTCATGTCAGTCATTAGTTATAGACGAACGTGATTGGCTGATGCGGGTGTGAAACTTGAAGCACAAACAGTTTGCATCTGCTGAATTAAACTGATAGATCCGCTGGATTGAGTCTACAAATGCGTAAAATATCATTTGTACGTGAAACGATAAGTTTGTTGTTGAAAATACGACTGTCCGCACACTTTTACGCAGGTGAGACATTCCACCGAATGGGTGCCATCTTTGTCTCTGGGACTTTATATGTATAAACGAGCTTAAAAATTATGTCTCAAATACTTTTTTATTACTAAGCAACGTGCACTACAAACTGTTCTTATTGCAAATTTAAGCTATAGCATTAACAATATTGAAAAACAGCATTTATTCGCAATCTCTGATACGACACTTCACCATAACATAATGATATAAAATATAAACATGATCCTTTTTTAGCATTGATATGTAAATATATTTGTCCATATATTTGTTTGTTTCAAATACATTTATTTACACAAAACCTATACTTTCTTAGATAAAAAAACAGCTTTTTTACTCATTCCTGTTACCCTAACTCACCCCCCTCCTGAAAAATTGGGGATGGGAGGTAATTTTTTCTGCAGGAAGTTGCATCACTTGGATCTTTAGAAGACCACTGGAAGAGCAAAGTTCCCTCAATTTATTTTATACATAAATGATGATTTTGTGATGATAGTGCGAAGCGTCAGTAATAAATTACCTACTGATACTCCAATTATTTCAGAGATTGAAATAGTTTAGTGTAAATGCACATATAATCTTGCATGCCATGTGGCTATTTAGCATATATTCGCTAATTCTTACTTAAAAACTCAGTTCTGTTACTTTAAATACTTTTACTTAAATAAATAATAAGGAATAAAACATTTTAATAAGTTACTTAAGATAGACCAATTCCCATATGGAATGCTTAAGTTTGTATGCTACTAGCATCTGTTTTGAAATCAAGTAAAAAAAGAAATCTTGAAAAGTTCCGACAAACAAATGGCACCCATTTGGTGGAATGGCTCTGGTATAATTTTGTAAATGCACAAAATCAAATTACATTTGTCAATCATGTATGGACCAAATTCACCCCATACACTTCATCACACACTCGATTTTATTGTGTGTTATTTGTTTCCTCTTTCTGTGAGTGCAGGAGTATCTTCCTCAAGCTGGCATCTTTGGGCATCTACCTGTCCTTCTTCATTAGCACTCAAGGTTCCACAGCGGAGAATACCCAGGTCTCTCACTTTGATAATGTCTGAGTTGAGTGTTTTAGTGCTTTAATTAACAAATCAGTACCGTGTGTTGCAGAACGTCTGTAGAGAGAACAACTTTGGGAAGGAAATGTACAAACTCACCATCTTCAACCTGCTGGAGAGCTTCTTAAATACGTTTTGTGTTGCCTACCCGAGAACGTGAGTCTTTTCTGTATGAAATGTGCAGCAAAACTCCTTGATTTGTTGACGTGTTCTGTAGTCTTCTGGTGGAGCGCTTCCCTTCGAGTCGGCTGGTGCAGGCCGTGGGTCAGAAGCAGTTCCAGATCAGCTTCAGTGTTCTGGACCTGGTGACCTCTCAAACCATCACTTGGGTCGGGGTGTTCTACTGCCCCCTGTTGCCAGCAATCACCACCATCAGGCTTGTCCTGCTCTTCTACTTTCAGAAGGTACAGTTGTGTTCATAAGTTTACAAAATATTTGATTTCTTGGCCTTTTTTCAGACTTATAATGGTTGGCTGAAGCCGTTTATTGTCAAACAACTTTGTGTACATAAAGACCTCTTAATATTTTGTATTCATAAATGACAGCCTGAAGTTTCTCATAGCGCCCATTCTTCTTGGCTTGAACGGCAGATTTGAGTTCTCCCCAGAGTGGTTTGATGATATTGAGATGAGGAGACTGAGATCCACTTCAGAACCTTCACTTTGTTTTGGTGGAACCAATGACAAGTGGACTTGAGTTTTGGATTGTTGGCGAGTTGGAATATCCAGTATCGTCCCATGTGCAGCTTCCGGGCTGATGAGGAGAAATTCAGTATCCTGGATTAGGGCTATTTGGAAAGTTTTTTATGGAACAAAAAGAATGGCCAAAGTATTTGAAATAAAAAGCTTGTTGAATTACACAACTGGGAAAAAAATGCAGTTTTCTTGTTTACACAAGGTAAAAAGAAATGACATAATACTATAGGCAATTGAAGAAGCAAAGTTCGGGTTTATGTTTTAATTGGTATTTAATCCGCTTGGTCCATCTTGGCACATATCCAGTTTGCACAGGCCGCTAGCACCACCCGCTGGTGAGGACGTCTAACAGCAGTTGGCGATCTTCTACCGGTACTCTTTTGCTTTTCCTGCAGTTCCCGGATGTGAGCTGTCGAATTTGAACCACTGAATTTTCGGAAACGAATTTGTAGAAAGTAACCGAAAACTGTCTGACGAATGTTGTTGTTGGAATTATTAAACAAACTGAATATTTTGGAAATGTACTTTGTGAGGTGAATATTAATTATTGAATTTTTAACAATGAAAAGGTAGGTGAAATGTTCCCGATTGAAATATTCACTACTTAAATATGCGACCATGTAAAAATGCAGCGTACAAAAATGCAACCCCTGTAAATGCATTAAAAATGTAAGCACTGTTAATTGAAATGCATTTATTTACCAGTTGTGTAATTCAACAAGCTTTTTATTTCAAATACTTTTGGCATTATTTTTCTTTTACAGTTTTTGTTTTCATCATTCATATTTACTGAAAAAAAGGCCAAGAAATCCAAAAATTTGCCAGGGTGTGCAAACTTTTAAGCACCTTTATGCATCTTCAAGACGAAAACACAAAGTTCAGTTATGATTCCAGATGACCATTGTGCAGAAAGCGTCCTGGGGCTTTCATACGGTTGAGTTTCTCTCTTTGTTTAGTTCACAGTGCTGCGCTGCTGTGCTCCAGCTCATAGAATGTTCAGGACCGTCAGTTCGACTGTGCTCTTCCACTTCATTCTGTTGCTAGGCCTTTGCATGTCTGCCATCACTGTTGTCGCCAACATCAACAGGTGACATCTACACACAGTGCAGAGGTTTTAGGCAGGTGTGAATGAACAATGGTGTAAACAAAGAAACTGTAAACCCTCCCCAGGTTTATTCCAGGCGACTGTGGACCCTTTGAAGGGAACAGAACAGTGTTTAATGTGACGGGTACATGCATCGAGACACTGCCTGATCCGGTTCAGAGGGGAGTCAGATATATCTCATCTGAAGCCTTTGCCCTCACCATCATCCTAGCCCAGGTGTAAGTTTGTGAGAACTGACCAGATGTGATCATTCCTTCAAAAATGAGTGCAGCGTCTGCAAAAGCATAGCGTACAAATGTAGTTGTGTTTACTTTTCTGCTCAAGAAAATATGAGATTTGCACCTGAGGTCCACTTTAAAGCATTTCTGATATATTTTCTTGGCAAAACTCTCCAATTCTGAGAGGTATAGCTGAAATCAATCATCATTGTTGCTCAAAAAAGCTGGGTTTAATAAGAAATGGACAGACACACACATATTTAACATATTTAAATGTATGCAAATTAGACTGGGACATGGGATGGGGTGTTCTGCTCTTGTATGTTGGCTCATTTTCATGCAGATTGTAATTACTTTATGGACTTTTTTTGTGCACAAGTTAGAAATCCATGCAAATGTTTGTACACGAGGCCCCAGAAATTTTTAAATTTGATTCAAGAGGCTTTATCTGACCATCACCAAGCGTGAACATGATTAAAAATGCAAATTCCAAGAGACACAAGCAACAACAGCAAAAACTGGAACACACAACAAAACAGAATACAAGGAAAAGTAAGCGAAAACTGACTGAATTGTGGGAAATGGAGTGTGTTTAGGCAGATACTGTATGTTCCGCTAATCGTTTTTGAAAAATAATAATTCAAGAAAGACAGATCCAAAGTGAATTTAAACAAAAATTTAATGCTGCGGTGTCTGTTATTCTCCTCCAGTGTGATTTTGACGTCATACGTGTCTCGTGGACGAGAGAATCGTAAGGCTATCGAGAGACTCAAGGACATGCTAGTCATTGTGAGTCATCGATGACTTGAGATTTCTATGCTAATAAAGATGATTTGATGTGTTGATTCTATATTTTTCATACAGTGCAGCTCTGATAAGCGTTTCCTGGTGAAGCAGCACTCGACCATGATGAGGCGCCAGCGCAGAACACTGCAACATCAATGCCTTTCTTAAACACCTTACAAATGTTAAAAAGTTATTTTATTGCAGACATTCTAGAATGCATGCAAATCTATACTTTAATATACCGGTACATACAATTTTATGAACGCAATTTTGGACAACGTGTGTATTCTCACAAGTAACACAATAAAGTAAATAAAATAAAACTGTTTATTCTCGTTCTCTCTCAATACCGAGTCATGATTCACGTTCATCAGTTCACCACGGTTGGTTAAAAAGCGTCTCTTGGTGTGCGAGGTGCTGATAATCTCTGAGCAGCAGATGAAGAGAGCGTCCTGACGCTGCTGATACCATCCCTCACGCTGAGCTCCGAATAATGAGCGGAACCCTGGCTTTCCTCTTCCTAGCACTCGCTGGTAGGTTTCTGAACCTCTAAAATATTTTAATTTACATAATACAAAGTGTATTCCTAATCTGTCCTTGTATCTTTCAGTTTTATTGGGATCCGAGACAGAAATCGGTAATTCTATACATTGAATTATTCTTTCTTTCATTCACTCATTCAGAACTTTGAGAACATGCATTTAAACGGTCCCCTCCTCTCTTTGTGATAAAATAAGTGGATCAATCTTTGTTTTTAGTTCATTCTTGTTCCCAATAATTGTATTCTAGGTTCTAATATTCATTGCTCGGATTTCATTAAGAAAACACAAACATTTTACTTACTTTTTTTTAAATTAATTAGCATATTAACTTTTTGGTGCACCACAGGTTGAGATTTAATGTGATGCTCTTTAAAATGTTAACAATTAATCAATTGTTATTAAATCTCAACGGTTGATGTTGCGTAGATGAAAAGTAAGCAGACCGGGTGATATTATTGATGTGAGAATCGAAAGATAGGGTGCTGTCATCCTCGACAGCACCCTATCTTTCGATTCTCACATCAATAATATCACCCGGTCTGCTTACTTTTCATCTACGCAACATCAACCGTCTCCGCCCCTCTCTTACCCCTCACGCCACTGCTGTTCTTGTCCATAGCCTCGTCACATCTCGTTTAGATTACTG
The DNA here is from genome assembly GCA_007224835.1 of Danionella cerebrum. Classification (NCBI taxonomy): domain Eukaryota; kingdom Metazoa; phylum Chordata; class Actinopteri; order Cypriniformes; family Danionidae; genus Danionella; species Danionella cerebrum. The sequence continues at coordinate 493,502 of SRMA01026544.1, read as the reverse complement.
CAACTCCCTTCTCTTTGGTCTCACTAATAAATCCCTCGGTAAGCTTCAGTTGGTCCAGAACTCAGCTGCCCGTATCATCACCAGAACCCCTTCTTCTCATCACATCACCCCTGTCCTGCAGCAGCTTCACTGGTTACCAGTTAATTTTCGAATTGATTTTAAAATTTTGATTTTAACTTTCAAAGCCATCCACAATCTCGCCCCTCCTTATTTGTCTGCCCTCATCCACATTGCTGCTCCCTCTCGCACCCTGAGATCTTCCTCTTCCCTTCACTTGTCTGTTCCCTCTGCTCGGCTGTCGTCAATGGGCAATAGAGCATTCAGCCGCTCTGCTCCCCAGCTTTGGAACTCACTACCACCTGCCATTAGAAACATTGACTCTCTCACATTATTCAAATCGAAACTCAAAACCCACCTATTTAAGATGGCTTTTAATGTTTAATTGGTTCCTGCACTATTGTTGTGTATTTTAATATTATTTTTCTTAGTATCTTATTGTTCTTGTTTCATTGTACGGTGTCCTTGAGTTGCCAGAAAGGCGCCTTTAAATAAAATGTATTATTATTATTATTATTAACTTATATTTGAGCTCCAATGGTGTTGGGGTTATAGAGCTTGACAATGTGGTTGTTCGGGGCGACCGGGGTTCGATTCCCAAACTTGCCGTCATTTCCAAGCCTTTTCCACTTATCTTCCTGTTCCTAAAATGGTCTTTCTGTTCATAACAAAGCCAAAATACACTTTAGAATGTGCTTTACAGCTTGTCTGAACATGTTTTCAGATTTAGTTAAATGGCTAAAGTCGGAAGAAAGCAGCATAGCCCTATAGGGGATTTACTTTTTTTTTTACAGAAAACAGATAGGCCACAATATTTGAAGAAAAGGAAAAAAATACCCAAATAAGTTCATTTATGGAGCATGCGTTAGGAGGGTAATACTTGGTATAATGATTTTTTTAGACGACAGCATGGCAAGCCATTTTATCATTAAAAACCTTTTTCCGTACAAGCAACTCATAATTCCACTCTAGGGTTGTCCCATAGACTCCTATGATACTAATATCCTCTACATTTCAGCAACTTAAAAATTGCTTTGCAACTGAAATAAGTTTCCTTTTCTAAGTAATGCTAAGAGATTGGCTTTTTTGGATGAACAGACACAAAAATGTTCTGAAGTGTATCCACTGTTGTCAGGTGCTGCTCCCCAAACTCCAGTTCTGACAGGCCCAGCGCTGGCCTATCAGGGTTCTCGGGTCCAGTTTACCTGTGAGGTCACACCCTGGGCTTCACCTTTGACCTTTGAGCTCTGGAAGGACACAGAGGGACTGATAGCATCGGGACAGGGACTTTCTGTGACGTTTGAACTTCTGGTGAAGGAGGGGTCAGAAGGGAAGTACTTCTGCAAGGAGGCAAGTGGAGGAGGAGCCAGTGACACCATCAAACTACAGACAGTTGGTGAATGTTCTTAACCGTTCCAGTGACGAGTAACTTGAAAATATTAACTTGACATCTTCTCTTAAATCTCATTGGTTGATGAATCTTCCTGATACTACATTAAATGGTTGTAATCACCAGCAGCGATAGTAATTCTGAAGTTCAGATTGTGGATGATATCTAATATGCACCAGTTTTCTTTTATTGTTACCTGTTTATCTCAGTTCCAGTGGTGGGTGCTCGTCTGAGTTCGAATCCTCATCCTCCAGTCCTCTTTGAAGGACAAAGCCTCGTCCTGCAGTGCCTGGTTCGCTCAGGCTCCCGTCTTTCCTTCACCTGGTTCCATGAGAAGCAGGAGGTGAAGGCGCCCTCACCTCAGTTCCGAATCAATGGAAACACATTGAGCGTGGACGCTGTGAGTGAAAAGCATGCTGGGAAATATTCCTGCATGGCTCAGAACCAGGTCACACTCAACCCAAGGTTCTCCAGCAGCACAGACCTTCAGATCACCGTAAAACGTACAAAACTATTTCACTTTTTTTCATGTTCTGTTGGAAAGGAAATAGGTTTTTGACAGATTTGTTTTTGAGAAGAACAATAAAAGTGCAAAGTCGAACAAACTTATCATCTGAGGTGCGGTAGCACTTTGATCGCTGCTTGCAGCTTAAATTTTTATATTGTTTTGTAAACCAATTTTTACAGGAGCTTTTCTACAAGGGATTAATCCAAGGTTATGCCTAAATTTAACTAAAACTTACGTTGATAAAATTACTTCATAAAGTGTCATGACCTACAGGTGGCGCTATGAATGAATCAGTATATTTTTCTGTTTTTGTTCCGGCCAATATTCTTGTCACATACATCACAATAAGTAAAAAGTACAGCCTTATCGATATTAAATGTTGTATTTACCGTGGCCACCTGGTGGCGCTATTACTGGGAGAGTATGTTGTAGATGTGTTCAAACATGGACTGGTAACATAGCTGGTAAATTTGAATGAGGTCAGAAATGGTATGGCCGAGTTATTAACAACTTCCTGTTTTGGGGGGCAAAATGTCGACTTTCGACGGCCGCTGTGCGCACAGAGTTAAACAAAGTCAAAAAAGCTTCGCAATTTAACGTCCCAAAAACACAAACTGATGGAGTTTGGAGGTGAACAGATAAAATCTTTGTGAAAGTTTGTAAAGTACTAGCAGGTTTTTGCAAGACTTCCTATCGATTTTTACGGAACGCAATCCAAATTATGAATTTTTAAGTTTTGTTACCCTACAAATGTGTGCCAAATTTCACATGCGTACGACAAACTGTCACTCTCCCATGAGCTGAATATAGAGCTGCATGCTATAGAACTATTTTGCCACACCCACTTTTCAAACCCCAATCTGACGTAAATTTTCACCCGTTCTGACAGAAGTGCACAATTCTATGGCTTGTCGAGGATGTTTAGGCGCCCAAAAATGCACTGAAACCCATGAAACAATGATACTTCTAGAGGATTACAGTAGGGTTCTAGGCACCTTCGCTTCTCAAGCACTAACGAAAAGAAATCTCTTCTCACTGTTTATGATTTTTATTCTGCTGTGTTGCAGAGCACATCTCAGACCTATCCATTTCCTTCTCCATCTCTAAAGAAGTTGCGGGTTTGCAAGCAAATATTAACTGCTCTGTGTCTCGAGGCTCTCCACCGATCAGATTCAGCCTCCTGCTGGAGGGGAAGGAGGTGGAGGTGAAGAGTGAGGACACTTTGAGTGCAGCGTTCACATTACCACTAAGCCTTGGTGTGGACTTGGGTTTGGCTCAGTGTGGAGCTCAAACTGAGTCACAGCGTCTCGTATCAGATCCTGTGCGCGTACACGTGGGTGAGTAGGGAAAAAAATAAAACATTTTCTAACTAAAAGGTTTCATTAGTTTATTTGGTAAAACACAAAAGAGAAAAGTCAAACCTAATTAAAAGAGTATGTGGAGAGAGAAATGACCTTGATCTGAATTCTAATATTAATATCACTTTGATCTTTCATTGTCTGTGTCAGTTCCTGTAGGTGGCACTGTCCGTGTGATGGCAAATTATCTCTACGATGACTCCGCTACAACTGTGGTGGCCATTTTGCTCAAATGCACTGCAGAGAGAGGAACTTTCCCGATATTTTCTTGGATTTTTAACCAGTCCTCCCTTCCACTAGGAGGCACTGTGCTCTACACAACTCCGGCATTAGTGCTCACTGACATCAGACCAGGATTTTACCGCTGCCGTGTGAGGGATAGATTCAACGACAGCTCTGTCTGGAGGGAGAGTGATGACGTCTTCATCCAGAAAACAGGTGAGTGTCCACTTGATCTGTGTCTCTGGATCGTCTACTTCGGTCTTTAAGTCATGACTGAAGATGTTTGAGTTCCAGGTGGGAGATGGCTACCTTCTACATCTCCATTAACTCACAGTCAACCTGCAACCTCCCTTTTTATCTCACACAGTATAGAAGGAAGTGACCTGCAATTCAACAAATGGCCACTTGAGGCTGGTGTCAGTAGTGAGCAGACTTTCAGCTGAATTGATAAATCTTAGTGCTAATTTTAATCTTCGTGAAAACTCTAAAAGAGTGGAACACATTTGTTTATGCCCTGAACAAGATGTCACCCACCACTACTGTTGACCACAGCATGAAATACTGTACACATTCAAAAAATTATTTTATATTGCACCAGAAGATGGCGGTAGAGCTGAAATGTCTTAAGTCATGTTTTCTTGATGAACCATGAATACAAATCCCTTTTCATGTTGTTTATGATGGTAATGTGCCGCAGAGTTGGCGGTTGCACCACTGGAGCTGGTGGCTCTTGTTTTCTGTGTGTTTCTGTCGATGGTGATAATTGGAGGATCCGTTTTCCTTTTCTGGAGCGTCGAGCACCGATTCAAAGCCAGCAAGCATCATCACCATCGTGAGCTCCTCTCCTGAAAAGCATATAATCACTGTTTAAAGATTCATGTGTAACATTTTTTAAAGAAGATTTTGTTCTGAGAGGTCACTACTGTATTTGATTTGCTCTTTATTTACTTATACGCTCACTGGCCGCTTTATTAGGTACACCTGCTTCAACTGCTCATTTAATCCTGCAAACTCCAGCCAATCACATGGCAGCAACTCGATGCATTTTGGTATGCAGACATTGTCATGATGATCTGCTGCAGTTCAAACCGAGAATCAGAATGCAGAAGAAGTGTGACTCTGAATGTGGCATGATTGTCGGTGCGAGACTAGTATTTCAGAAACTGCTGATCTACTGGGATTGTCATACATAACAATCACAAAGGTTTACAGAGAATGGTCAGAAAATATCCAGTAAATGGCAGTTCTGTGAGCACAAATGCTTTGGTGGTGCAGGATGACGCTCTCTGTCATGAAGCGTGAATCATCTCTGACTGGTTTCTTGACCATGAGGATGAGTTCACTGTACTTAAACCAGATCTCAATCCAGTAGAGCAGCTTTGGGATGTGGTGGAACATGTTAATATGAAGCAGTTTCCAGTGCTTTATCGAATTTATGAAGGCTTAAAGGGGTCCAACCCGATACTAGTAAGGTGTACCTAATAAAGTGGCCAGTGAGTGTACAAGCTTTTCAGTTAGCGGATGTTTTTTTTTTTTTTTATGAAATATATGCAATAAATGATTCTTTCTTTCATTTGTCAGAAGGAGTCCAGACAGATGCAGAAATGTGAGTTTAGTTTTAATCTATTGCCGTAAATTCTCCTTCACATTGGTTCCTGTTTGTTTTGGAAACAGAACCTATGATGATAATCTGAATTCTGTTTCTCTCTGCAGCGTGAATGCGCAACAAGTGGATCCGTCATCTCAGCCTCAAACCATAAACATTAAAGTGGTCACCATGGAGTTCGAGGCCTAGACCAGAGCTCAAATGAATGAATAAAATTGATTTTTGTGCAAATAAATAAATAAAAGCATGAGAGCCATTGTTTTATACGGAAAACAAAAAAGTGTTTGATCTTTGTACAAATTGAATAAACTTTCAGAGCAACTGAGTGAAGCTTCCATCAATTTCTTCCAAAAGAAAAAAATTGGAGCAGACCTCTTCAGGGCTTATTTTCTCAAAAGTCCTCTATTTGAAGCAGTTCTGTTGCTGTGGAAACATGCAAATAGTTCCTATAAAGTTCAAGCTGTTACAGAACTTCTTCTTCTTTTATAAAAGAATGACTCTGGAAACAAAGATGGATTGAATGGGGAGGCGACTTTTTTCCCAGTTAGCACTTAGCATCATAGCATCTACAGTGCGCCCCAGATAGTGTTGGAACAAAGGAAGGGTGAACGCCTCGTCGGTCTTACTTTTTTGCACTCACCCACTTCCTGTGACGTCTTTTCCATTTCCAATAGGATATAATGCAGCAGAACACCAACACAACCCCCAGCAGCTTCTGGAGCGCACCACTCACCCTCCACCCATCTGTGATGATCACCAGCCCCACCTTCACACACATTGCATGAGCCGCGCAGTTGTTTAAACGTGGACACAAATGCAGCAAACATTTATAATAGACATAATTGTGCTATTTTATTGTAATGTTATGCTGTAAACAAAGAATGCTCTGAGAACTATATATACTTTTTATGGATTAAATAAAAATATATAAATTAAACCAATAATTGGTGTTAGAAAATTTGCCAGGTGGAAACCCAGTTATGAGCTGAAACTGAAACAGCTGAGAAAGAGGCTCAGTACTTCAAAACATATTTCTTGACCAAGGAAGAACTTTTTGTCATATTATATTAACATATTATATTATATTGTCATAATATATTATATATTAATGCCTTTATTTTTTGCCTTGTCTTCTAAAATTAAACAATCATATTTTTAATTTAAATAGTTCATTTGTCTTGAAGTAACATGAACTTGTTTTACATTTTACATTACGTCTTTTAATTGCGAAAAATTGTGCGATTAATTAGTCTTTTTTAATCAATTGACAGCACTAATATATAACAGAAACAGCTGTGTTAGAGGCTTGAAAAGACATATATACGGTACATATACATACTGTGGTTTATTCAGTAGATGGTGGATTCAAAACACGGGATACAAATGTTTTTATCCTTTACGAAAGTCTCTAGTGTAAATCTAAATTTAAAGTAAAAGTGTCTCACTACAAATCTCACATTTGTGGCATGAAACCAAGCAAAGGATTTTTTTTTTACAGTGAAAGAATATCATTTTTTGTTCACTGTTACGATGACTGGAGGAGCTCTCTGCTGGTTTCACTGGTGCGTGTTTTATCTTTGCTCCACACATGGGAAGCTCAGGGCGGCTCCCAAACTCTTCTGACTGCGGGGAAACCTCCTCTTGAACATGATCGTTATTAAAAAAAAAACTCTTCTCCTGCGGCTTGATCGGGAGGTTCTTGATCTGATCCCTTCTCATCTCTCTCGGGGATGGAATCCACAAGTCTCTCATCAATGATTCTCTTAGGTGATGGGGACCTCTGCATATCTAACAGATCTTATATAAAGAGTTCTCTTCTGATACGCTTCTATTTCTTTTATTTCAGTGGGGATTTCTACGTTATGTCCAAAGACTGGTGAGTACACGTCCATGTTCATTTGGGAGGGACAGTTGTGTTTAAATCAACTGAAGGAGGAGGATAAACTACATGTAACTACAGAACGTGGCTGATAACAGTGACTCATTTAACCAGTTGCCATCTCTTCGTTGCAGGAGCTTTGTGGGAGCATGCTCTAGGGGATCCTGTTCTCTTCGGCCCCTCAGTTGCACTAAAAGAAGACGCGGTGGATTTCTACTGTGAGATTCCCGGAGAACCGGAGCCGTTCGCTGTGCTGTACGAGCTGTTTTTGGATTCGATCCCAGAGAGGCCGATCTCTGAACACACATCCCTCTCTGGAGAGGTGGCCACGTTTCCGCTGGTGGTTAAAGAGTATCATGATGATCTGCTGACCTGCAGAGCCAGTGGTCACAACCAAACACTGGTCCAGAGCTCCTACAGTCGCCCTATCAGACTCAGAGTTATTGGTGAGTCTCCGCACACTGCACTATCCTCCGTTGATTCTCATATTTGAATCCTTTTTTTCTTCATGTGGTCCAGTTCCTGTGGAAGGAGTTAAAATAGTTTCTCATCCGTCTCATCTGAATTTGTGGGAAGGACAAACCCTTCTGCTTCGCTGTGAGATAGAAGCAGGGTCATACGTCTCGTACGACTGGTTTGTGAACGGAGCTGTGATTGAAAGCCAGTTGGACAGGAGTAATAACACACTGATGATCGACAGACTGTCTGCACAACACTCCGGAGATTATTCATGTGGCGCTTCAAACCAGTTCAACCACTCGATTGGCTTCAACAAAAGCAGCGATGCAATCGCCGTGCACGTCAAAGGTAGCAATTATAACAATAAAACAATAGAGAACTCAAAGCAAGTTAGATTAAAATATTATGTTTATATCTGCAGGGCAATTTTACTGTTTGAGAGTGAGCAGCATTATAACCTTGATATAGCGGTTCTGTTATAGGGTGGGCGGGGTCATTACCTTGATACAGCTGTTTTGTTTAAGAGTGGGTGGGGTTCTAGACTTGATTTAGCTGTCTTGATTTAGAGTGGGCGGGGTTATAGACTTGATACAGCTGTTTTGATTTAGAGTGGGCGGGGTTATAGACTTGATACAGCTGTTTTGATTTAGAGTGGGCGGGGTTATAGACTTGATACAGCTGTTTTGATTAAGAGTGGGCGTGGTTATAGACTTGATACAGCTGTCTTGATTTAGAGTGGGCGTGGTTATAGACGTGATACAGCTGTTTTGATTTAGAGTGGGCGGGGTTATAGACTTGATACAGCTGTTTTGATTTAGAGTGGGCGGGGTTATAGACTTGATACAGCTGTTTTGATTTACAGTGGGCGGGGTTATAGACTTAATACAGCTGTTTTGATTTACAGTGGGCGGGGTTATAGACTTGATACAGCTGTTTTGATTTAGAGTGGGCGGGGTTATAGACTTGATACAGCTGTTTTGATTAAGAGTGGGCGTGGTTATAGACTTGATACAGCTGTTTTGATTTAGAGTGGGCGGGGTTATAGACTTGATATAGCTGTTTTGATTTAGAGTGGGCGGGGTTAGGGTTAAACTGAACAACTAGGTTGATTAAACACAGAAATCTTCATTCTGCTATTTTTCCAGAGTATATATCTAAGCCAGAGCTGGAAATGAAGGTGGTTAAGCCGCTTGATGGTGGATTTAAAGCAGTAGTGACATGTCGCTCAGTTCGTGGCACACCTCTAAACACCTTCAGCCTGATGAACGGCAGCTCTCTGATCTTCACAGAGACTTCTGATAATACTCAAGCCATCTTCAGCATTCCCATTGAACTAAATCAAGAGATGGGGAGTGTCAGGTGCAATGCCAGCAACCAGGGAAACTGGGTCATGAGTGACCCCCTCAGCCTCACTGTTGGTATGGATAACATGGCTGCTTGAATGAATGTGATGTGTCCCTCTCAGAGTCAGTAGGGGGTGCTAGATCATTCACAATTATTTTTCTCTCTCTATCTTGAATACTCACAGAGTCTGTAAGGGGGGCTGTCTCCATTTCTCTCACTCACACCCACATCTCTCAGGATTTCCGCATGCAGGGGGTCTACCTGCGCTGTTCAGTGGAGCAGGGCAGCTTTCCTCAGTTTCGCTGGTTCCTAAATGGCAGCCGTCTGGAGGATCGAGGGACATTTTACTCACTGGGCTGGTCTGACCATGCCCACCTTTCACTGGCACTGGGTCGAGAAAGTGATGGGTTCTACCGCTGTGAAGCTACAGACAACTTTGACAACAGCAGCAGCATCAGCAGCACCACATTCAGGATCAGCCACGAGGGTACATCTGTGAGAAATGGAAAACCCAAAATGAATCATAAGAGTAGCTGAAAGATTCAGAAATCGTGATTTGAGTCAGGATTCAAAGAAAACACTGAAGCCAAGAGAACACTGAATCCAAAAACGAATCAAATCAAAGAGTAAAGCCGAATCAAAAATAGAATCAAAGAGTGAAACTGAATCAAACACCAAATTCAAGAGTGAAGCTGAATCAAAAGAGGAATCAAAGAGCGAAACTGAATCAAACCCTGAATCTAAGAGTGAAACTGAAGTAAAAATTTAATTAAGAGTGAAACTAAATCAAAGACTGAGTGAATCAAATGGTGACAATGAATCAGAAATTGAATCCAAGAGTAAAATTGAATCAAACACTGATTGAATCAATGTGAAAGTGAATCAAACATCAAATCCCAAAGTAAGACTGAATCAAATAAATCAGTCAATCAAAAATGTATAAAATCTTGAAAACATTGAATCAAATGCCAAACCAGAGTAAAATTTTAATTAGGATTAAAATAAAAAACCAAAGTGACTTTAAAAACAATGTTGACCTAACCGTGGATGTATATGGAGAGAAAATCACTTCAAATGAAGGATATCTTGTGTGTTTCAGAGTTGAACAGAGTGTCTCCTGCGGTAGTACTTATCGTTTTCTCTTGCTTCGCTCTTATCGTAATAATGGTGATCAGCTGTTGTGTTTATGGAATCATTCTGCGTAAGTGAACATCACGGTTCAATCCAAAGCATCATTTCTAAATGGCAATTTCACAAATGTTTAACATCACACATTATTTCTCTTCTCAGGAAAGCGATACCCAAGAAAACAACCGTGAGTTTCTTTTTCATTGTAAACATTTTTTATGCATATTCTAACTCACAAATTTCACATTCAAGACTCATCGAACGGAGCAGTAAAAGGAAAGCCACTATTAAACAGGATGACGAAGATGACCAAGAGGACGAAGATTATCAAGTGAGTAGTTTCTGCTTACTTTAAAATAATTTCAGAATGCTTTTGCTTTGTATATTTTGCATGAAATTTGCCTGAAGAGCTTTCTTGTAGTGCATCCGATAACGTCTGCAAAGGCAGCACAGATACAAGTATGATCAAATAGCTTCTGCTTGTATCTATCTCTTGTTTTTTTTCTGAAGATAGAGGAATAGTTGAAAATAGTTGTTCTGTTTTAGAGTGGCCGTGGTTAGAGACTTGATATAGTTGTTGTGTTTGAGTGGGCAGAGTTATAGATTCGATATAGATAATTTTTCGAGGGTACTGAATCAAACACTGAATCAAAGAGTGAAATTAAGTGACACTGAATCAAAATTTCACTGCTGTTTTCATCTTTCTCTTGTTTCCTCAGATGGGTTTCGATGAAGATGCTTCTCTTGAAGACCGAATGTGTGATTCTGATCAGGTGTTACTGAGTTTTTGATTCAGTCCATCAAACACGCAATCTTCAATTTAAACATTGAAAGTATGAACATTGTACCAGCCAATCTAATTTCAATTGCTGTACTAAAAATTAGATTTTAAACTATAGAAATATTGTCAAGAAGCGATAAACAGAGATTAAATAGTGAATGACAGAATATTCATTACTGTTCATTGTGTTTGACAGGATGGAGCTGAATCTGTGGATGAAACTGTCCTCTATCAAGGTGGTGCTTCAGAATAATTCAACACCGTATTCTTTAAAAGCATTGTTTTATTTTCCTGTAACCAACGCGGGACACAGCAACTCTGTCTGCCCTCATTTGCTGCGAGCTTTTTATTCAGACAAAGCTTTATTCACAGCAAACAATAGACAAGAGAGGTCGCATGGCTCGACAGGAATCCACCAATCAGAGCAGAGAATCCCAAGCAAACAATCATCCTACTGTCTGGTAAAAAACGGCGAGAATCGAACCAGACACCCCTACATAACCACTTCGCCAATGTTGTGAATGCTTTAACATTTAAATTGTGTTAATACAAAGTTATGAGTTTTTAATTTTTTTTAATTAAAAAAACCTTAACTGTATGCTCTTCTCTGCGTCATCATTCAGTTTAAAATGTCACAGAACTTAATTAAAAAATTTTAGAGGCAAACTTTTGAAATCGGTTTTCCAGCAACGACGGGGTGACTTAGCGAGTCGAATCTTTTGAACAAACCAGATGAACAAACAGCCATTAGCGTTCAACAGAATCAACTGAAAGATTCAGTTCAAATGAACAACTGAATCAAACACCGCTCATAGAGGTTGATCCGGTTCAGTTGGTGTATGATTTTTGAGTGCGTAAAAGTGTGCAAGTGTGTAATACTCTCACTAGTTGTGTGCGTGTGCTAGTGTGAGTGTGCGCTTTACCGATGGAGTCACGGAGTGTGGCGTACGGAACCGCTTTCTCCGGTTCGGGAATAGATGTCGTTAAATTTGTCAAACAGCCGCAAACCGTCCTTCGGCTCCTCAGCTGGGTGAGTGACGTCACGAGGTCGCCTTCAAATAAAAGCTATTGCTAAGCTTCTATTTTGTTCACGGAGTTTGTTTACAACTTTTTTGTGTGTGTATGTGTATGTGTGTGTGTGTGTGTGTGTGTGTGTGTGTGTGTGTGTGTGTGTGTGTGTTTTGAAATGCAACGCTTAGAAAAGTATTGGTTTCATCGTAGTTTAATTTCATCCAAAAGGTGTGTTTTTTACGTGTTTCTGTCTTGTTTCTTGAACAAAATATATTTTTAAATACACAATAAATATTACACCAAAACTAAGTTTGCCATAGTTTAGAAATAGGTAATACAAAATCCAAATGTTAATTGTAGGCATTTGTTTAGGGAGAAAATGTTTTTTTTTTAATGCCAAAAAATGTTTAAATTATATTCTCAAATATTTCCATGTATGACAGGTTGGTTAATGGCACTTATACTATTTATTCCGTTGGACCGTGAGAGTGAAACGCTTTGTTTTAGAGTGGGCGTAGTTATAACTGTGAAAGTAGTTAATCTTTCGAGTGGGCGGGGCTATTACCATAATATAGTTCTGTTTTAGAGTGGACGGGGTTATAACCTTGATTGTAGTTGTTCTGTTTTAGAGTGGGCGGGGTTATAACTTTGATATACAGTAGTTGTACTGTTTTATGGTGGGTGGGGTTATAACCTCGCTATAGTTGGAGTCCATTCTTTTTAAATGGTGCTTTCTGTCAAAAAAGTTATTTTGCGAATACACTCTCCTGATACCATAGCAACAGATTCTGGACTCTCATTTGCTTGGAGGCGAGTGCAGCAACCCTGGTGATGCAACCCCAGGTGATAAAGGCTGGTTTTGGGAATTGTAAAAGAGTAATTGGAACATTGGAAGAATAACTTAAAGATTTAATGTCAATTAATTCATATGATGTCTGCAAAAATGAATCTCTATAGCAACTTAATGCAACTGACACTGGACTAAATTCCAGTTTACCTTAACGAGATCTACACAGTGCGGTGCTATACTCTATTTTAATGCTAATGAATATATCACCATGAGTAAATGAAAGTAGTCCTGCTCAGCTTTCAGAGGGATGGATAGTGTTAGCTGGTGATGCTGAATTGCAGAAAATCAGCCCATATTTTCATTTACCAATTAAAATCATTGAGCATACACTGATAATCGAACTCCACCCGAGTCGATACTGCACAATGTTGTGAGTCTCTATATTCAGGTTTCATTTTAATGTGATAAATCGTTTATATTTTAAGATGATAATTTCTGACCTTGTCAAGCATGTCTGGATTTACACCGTTTACCACCAAAACACACACAACTCTGTGGCTCACTGAGTATGAGTATCATGTGACGGTTCACGAGGACAAACAGTTCCAGTGCTGACATAGTCACAGCAGATGCTTGTAATTTGAGGACTATTCACAATCATGATATACTGCAGCCACTCGGTGCACTTTAGGTCACTAAGTTGTTGCACACACTTGTTACAGTAACACATAAATGGATGAAGTACACGTAGGCCGGTGTGGAAGTGTTAAAATATTTAATTTAATTGAAATACTTCTTTATGACTAAAGCTGCAAAATAAAGTTGGGTCCGTTTCCATGCAATGATAACTTGTCTTCTCTCCTTTTCAGCTGTTCTCCATCGTAGTCTTCGCCTCCATCACGGCAGAGTGTTTTGTGAACAGTCCTAACGAGGCTCAGGCCAGGTGTGTGTTCAACAGGAACGATTCCGCGTGCAATTACGCGGTGACCGTCGGTGTTCTCTCCTTCCTGATATGTCTGGCATTTCTCTTGGCTGATGGTGCTTTCCCATTCATCAGCAACGTTCTTACACAACGGCACATTGCGACAGCAGATCTGGGCCTCTCAGGTTTGATTTCTATCATTTATTTGCATATTATTAAATTTTTTGTCAAATTTTTAAGGATTCGTGAACTGAAGGTGCTTGAACTTTTTCATGTGAATGTGTTGATATGCAGTAAAAACAAACAGTTTCTGCTTAAATGGTGGTTTTTAGAGCTTTCTTTGTCTGCAGAGTATAGTTTTCACTAAATGGAACCAGAATGCTGATAAACACAGCCTCTGAAGGATTAAAAACCTGCAGAAAACATACACTTGTTGGTAAACACTGTCAGATAATCATTGGATTAGAATTATTTTAACACATCTGACAAATTTGGAATTTGTGCATACCGAATTACTGACATGGTTGATTCACCCAGGATTAGGATCTCAGAGGTCCTTTGGATTTAATACAAATCCCCAAGATCCCTAGATCAAACAAATCAAGTGTCAGCGGCTCATACTTGTACACTAGCTGCTGTTTCATCTCTTACCAGATCATTCAATACTTGAAAAGATATCAAGAATGTTAATAAAGCAAACAAAGATTCATTGTGAAGATTCACCAGCATTCTACTGAAATTTAACATGTTTAAGACTTTAAAACAATAATGTTTTACCACATCAGATGGTTGATATATAGTAGTTAATTTACAGTGGAATTTGTGCTTACCAAATCAGTGTTTCCCCTAGGATCATGGCCTTGGGAGGGGGGGTGGGGTTGTGGTGTTATGGGTGGTGCGGCAAAACACTCACACAAACACTTAATAGTGTTTATATGTTTCTTTTAATTGCAGTATACCAATATATTATAATGTCTGAATAATTACTGTACAATAACTAAACAACTGTACACTGAACTAAACACTAAACATCAGATTTATTTTAATATGTTAATTATTCACAAAGTGTGCAGCTTTTGTCACTGCAGTGCATCTTTCTGGGCTTCTGAAAGAACATTTCCAGAGCATCTTGGTATGTATTAAAACTGCTCAAAATGATGCGCTGGCATCACATGATCTGTATTTGGACACGGCACTTTGCGACGGACTAGTTGCTCAGTTTACGGAGCTTGAGAACTATGGATCAAACTAAACTACTATAGTGTAGCGCATGATTTCTGATAATTTTATTCTCTTTTTGAGATGCTTTTTGACAAATTAAAACTGCTCAAAATGATGCGCTGGCATCACATGATCTGAATTTGGACATGGCACTTAGAAACGGAATAGTTGCTCAGTTTACGGCGCTTGAGAACTATGGATCAAACTGAACTACTATAGTGTAGCGCTTGATTTCTGATGTTTTTATTCTCTTTCTGAGATGCCTTTTGACAAATTAAAACTGCTCAAAATGATGCGCTGGCATTTCATGATCTTTATTTGGACACGGCACTTTGCGACGGACTAGTTGCTCAGTTTACGGCGCTTGAGAACTATGGATCAAACTAAACTACTATAGTGTAGCGCATGATTTCTGATGTTTTTATTCTCTTTTTGAGATGCTTTTTGACAAATTAAAACTGCTCAAAATGATGCGCTGGCATCACATGATCTGTATTTGGACATGGCACTTGGAAACGGAATAGTTGCTCAGTTTACGGCGCTTGAGAACTATGGATCAAACTGAACTACTATAGTGTAGCGCATGATTTCTGATGTTTTTATTCTCTTTCTGAGATGCCTTTTGACAAATTACAGTGTTTCCCCTAGGATCATGCCCTTGGGGGGGGGGGTGTTATGGGTGGTGCGGCAAAACACTCACACAAACACTTAATAGTGTTTATATGTTTCTTTTAATTGCAGTATACCAATATATTATAATGTCTGAACAATTACTGTACAATAACTAAACAACTGTACACTGAACTAAACACTAAACATCAGATTTATTTTAATATGTTAATTATTCACAAAGTGTGCAGCTTTTGTCACTGCAGTGCATCTTTCTCTGCTTCTGAAAGAACATTTCCAGAGCATCTTGGTATGGATTGTCTGAAACTTCTGGCCCATTTATTGAGATCCGCATGCAGGCTGCAAGATGGTCCCCTTGCAGCCTATTGCGAATGTCTGTTTTGACCTGTAAATACATTAACTGTTAGGCTTTAAAAGTGATAACTGATAGTAACAACAGTAAAAATCAACTAAACATAGTGATAGTTTAAAGCAGGAAATGCCATTGTATAACTAACTAGCTAGCTATTAATTAAGCAATTTATTTATCAATTCGTTCATTCATGCATGTGTGTATTTACTTACTTACCAAGATCAGTCTTGTACAGCCAGGGGGAGTATTTCGCCTCTGACAGCCAAGCTGGGTCAAAACCTGTCGTTCTGTGGTGGCTAGAATTTTGCTGCTTGTCAGGGGCAAGACATGCAGCACTTGGGCTCTTTTCTGTACTTTGATTCGGAGTAGGAAAGCTACACCGGCTGCTGCTCGCAGCAGAACAAGTGTTGTCATCGTCACCACCTTGGGAGCGTTTAAAGCGCGGTCTATGTCCGCTGATGGGTGTGTGTGTGTGCGCGCATCGGAGCGGAACTCCGCGGTGCGCGCGCATTGGGGCGGAACTCCGCTGTGCGCGCGCATTGGGGCGGAACTCCGCTGTGCGCGATACGGAGGACAATTGTAAACGCGCAAACGTTGAGACAGAAATTACATGCCATCGTATAAATAACATAATGCTATTTAGTTTAATAAAAGAAAAAAGCAAAGACCTGTTATATATAAATTACTTCTGTCGTTATTCAACGAAAATAAAATAAAATTAACTTGACCTTCAAGGGGGGCGGGGGGTGCCGTTGGGGGGGCGGGGCGCCCCCCTAATATAATGGTAGGGGAAACACTGCAAATTACTGACATGGTTGATTCTCCCATTTAGATCCTTATTTGTAGACTTGAAGAAAACAAAAAAAACATTTTAATGCTGACCAGAGCATTTTTGCTGTAGGTGTGTTATGCTTATATTTACACATAAAGGGCAATAGGGGAAATGTAGGTTTATGTCTTAAAATATGTTTTGTAGAATTTATTAATTCTGGTTTTCTCAGAAATAATACATTTATTTATGTTATGACTCTTTTTGGGTGATAATGTAATTATATGAAGATTTTTTCTCTCCTCTTTAGTTGTAAAGTAGCTTCAATAGAAATTTCGAACTCGTGATCATGTGTGAAATATGTATTTTAAGAAGGTATTAAAAGAAATTTGATATAATTTAAAAGAAGATTATGTTTTTAATGCTTGTTGTAATGGACGTGGCTGAACTGGACCATGGTGTGTATTTTTAGGAAAGTGAGAGGGGGGTTGTTTACAGAACAACTTATGAAACTGAAACAGTCTGCGGTTTGCGATTGTAAAAAGATTTTACGGTTAATCCTTTCCGTTAACCTTCAACGATATTACATTTCTATTTTTATCCTTTAACTCCCAAAAACGACGCAAACACAACTTCTTTTCCTGTACCAAGCTCTAGTTTCCTGTCACATGAAGCTTCTCCGTTGTTGTTAAAGTGTAAGTTGGTCAATTACAGTGAAAAATATAGTTTCTTTCTTTTTGGAGATTTCAACGTCAAACGAGGATGTTTCATTTATAATCTCGAGATAAACCAAAGAATGTTGGACATGAAAACTAAGAGGTTAATTTTTTTGCTGATCTGTTCCCTTTAGGCTTATGGACGTTCCTCTGGTTTGTGTGTTTCTGTCTGCTGTCCGATCAGTGGTCCAGAACCTCAGACGTCAGGGGAATCCCCACAGATGCTGTGAACGCTGTTGTAGCCTTTTCCTTCTTCTCCATCGCCTCATGGGTGAGTGTCACACCGACCCACACTAAGCCATCTGCTATTGTCAGCACTGGTAGCCACATTTACAAAAATTAAACATCTCTGCTTGATGAAGCATTATGGGAATTGTAGTTTTTGCTCAATTAGATTGAGAAATAGCTAGTTTTAAACCTGTTCTTAGTTTTTTGCTATATGTACCATTTTGACTGGATTAAAGGGTCATGAACTTGATTTTTTTTTACTTTGTAATGGTCATGGATGTCCAGTTCTATGGATAAAGTGACGTTTTACTGTTATACCCTTGAGCAGAGCAATTTCATTTTAATATGGGTAGCCATCTTGTCAAAAGATCTGGCGCTTTTTGGTTTCTAGGTTCATTACTCCTTTGAGTTGCATTTCCTTTAAAGTCTAAACATATTTGTGATATTTATTCAAACTTTTTGTGGTATATGATCTGATTGTGTCTCTTCCATACACTGGCTTGCTCCTTGATTTAAAAAAAATGTATCTAATCTTTTTTTCCAGAATATCTTGCTTGACCTAAAACATTAGCAGGAGTGACAATTTTGCCCTACTTTAGTAGTTTATATTCTTATTACATGTCTCTTCCATACACTGGCTTGCTCCTTGATCAAAATAAGCCGTACCTATTATTTTTTTTCCAGAATTGGCCCAAAACTTTGATGGTGTATGTTTTGATTATGTCTCCAGACAGACTCTCACGTTCAGCTTTTTCTCTCTTCAGGCGGCGCTCACTTACCTTGCCCTCGTGAAGTTTCATCAAGGTGTTGAAGAGGTGACCCGAAAATTCACAGATGCCCCCCCTGATGTTACCGCTCCATACCCAAACACATACACTCCTCCAATATACCCCTCCTTCCAGAATGTTCCTTCAACATACCCTTCCTTCCAGGAACACACCCCAGATCTTTACCAGCAGCCTCCATTCAGCCAAAACTCTGACACTAGTGCTCAGAGCAGTTTCCCCAAGCCTGTATACTGATGTTCTGGAAAGTGGAGGGTAGAGCCTAGCTAACCACATAACACCGCCCACTCTGTCAACTCCACCCAGTCTGGTTTCACGCGCCCTGGAGCCAAACCTATCATAGACAAGTGTAACTCTTCGGTGCCAAGTTTACGTGGGATAAGACAAAAGCCATATAGCACAGACACAGGAGTCGTGGGATCTGTGTGATCCGTCTCTGCGGTCATTTTGTTCAACTTGACAAAACCCAAGTTGTGACTCTCAGGATGAATTGAACCAAATGCTTGTATTTTTAGTTCCTGTCCACTCTTGTGTTAAGAGCAAACCCGGGTCAGACAAAATGGAGCTGAACATGAGGCATTTGTGATTAAATCATGGATTATATGACACAAGTGGGTGGAGTCTATCCTGGGTCGTTATGACATAGTGGGCGGAGTGTTTTTTTTTATTTTATATATAAAAATATATATATATATAAAATCATCCTGTGAGTATTTAGAGATCTGCTGTGTGGAAGTGGTGAAGAATAAAAACTGATGGACAGTCGTGTACACTGGAATCACTGAAGTGTTAGTGATATTTTCATTTCATTTTATTTTATTTTTAAAATCTGTTTTTACACCCATCCATCTTTTGATGATGAGATGCTATCTGGATTCTGGTCTGCTTTAAATTACAGTTATCTCCACAAGAGGTCACTATGTAAAAAAAATGATGACATTCTAGTTGCATCTGAAATTGTGTACTTCAGAACATGGATCTTTGGTGTGGCAATATGTACCACAATCACATTTATTTATTAAGCCTACAACGAATCAATTTTTTTTCTTTCTAAAAAGTGCTTGAAATCAGTCATACCTGTCTGAATCCATCTTGGATCTGATCCCATTTTAAAGTCTTATTTTCAGTTGGAAATTGACCAATACTTTAATTTTCTCATTTTGAGAACTGAATAAACATCTCCAACCCAAGATCCTTTACATGAAGTCGCTCCTGGTATGGTAGTAAAACACAGATAAAAATAGTCTAATTTACATCCTAAAAGAAATGATTGGTCAGGAATATTTATTGACATTCTTCTTGTTAATTCACAAATAACAATAAAATAAAAAAAAATTAATTACACATAACTGTCAGTGTTTCAGGGGGTAAGCTGGTTGTATAAAATATATACATAAACGGATTCAAATAAGTTCCATCAGCAAAAGTGATCAAGACACAAAACTGGATTACATTTTTTGATAGTACAATTTATAAGTAATTTATGTACAAGCAAGCCAAATCAATGTAAAAATTGGTACTCTACATAAATACGTGTCCTGCATGGCCTCACCAAAGATGCTTTCTCTGATCCGGCTCACAGCTTCCTAAACTTGTTTAAAGTCGATCACTGACAGGAAAAAATTGGAAGCCTCTGATGCAGATTTAAAAACAAGTGACACACGGAGAGAAATGTAGAAATTGTCCCAAATATTCTGTAACTTACAGTATTTTTCGCCGTATAAGACGCACCCAATTTTAAATGAGAAAGATCTAGAAAAAAAAAATCTGAAACAAATGCTGAAGTAAAACATTTTATATATCAACTGTGTGAAAGTTTACAGGAGTTTAAGAACAATTATATGCTAGATCGGATCTTCCGTATTTTGGATCAGTAAAAAAACAAGACAAACATACCGGTACGTTTTTTTCTTTGCCCCCACTCATCATTCTAAAGTCCACCATTCGTTATCACCATCACTGTTCCAGTGCAACATTGCCCCCACATTAGTAATACCGTAATAGCCAGTAACATTGTCACTACATTACTAATAATAGCCAGTAACATTGTCACTACATTACTAATAATAGCCAGTAACATTGTCACCACATTACTAATAATAGCTAGTAACATTGTCACTACATTACTAATAATAGCTAGTAACATTGTCACTACATTACTAATAATAGCTAGTAACATTGTCACTACATTACTAATAATAGCCAGTAACATTGTCACCACATTACTAATAATAGCCAGTAACATTGTCACTACATTACTAATAATAGCCAGTAACATTGTCACTACATTACTAATAATAGCCGGTAACATTTTCACTACATTACTAATAATAGCCAGTAACATTGTCACCACATTACTAATAATAGCCAGTAACATTGTCACTACATTACTAACAATAGCCAGTAACATTGTCACTACATTACTAATAACAGCCAGTAACATTGTCACTACATTACTAATAATAGCCAGTAACATTGTCACTACATTACTAATAATAGCCAGTAACATTGTCACTACATTACTAATAATAGCCAGTAACATTGTCACTAC
>SRMA01026544.1:419996-472473 GCA_007224835.1 Danionella cerebrum | reverse complement strand
ACATTACTAATAATAGCTAGTGACATTGTCACTACATTACTAATAATAGCCAGTAACATTGTCACTACATTACTAATAATAGCCAGTAACATTGTCACTACATTACTATTAATAGCTAGTAACATGGTCACTACATTACTAATAATAGCCAGTAACATTGTCACTACATTACTATTAATAGCCAGTAACATTGTCACTACATTACTAATAATAGCCAGTAACATTCTCACCACATTACTAATAATAGGCCAGTAACATTGTCACTACATTACTAATAATAGCTAGTAACATTGTCACTACATTACTAATAATAGCTAGTAACAATGTCACTACATTACTTATAATAGCCAGTAACATTGTCACTACATTACTAATAATAGCCAGTAACATTGTCACATTACTAATAATAGCCAGTAACATTGTCACCACATTACTAATAATAGCCAGTAACATTGTCACTACATTACTAATAATAGCCAGTAACATTGTCACTACATTACACATAATAGCCAGTAACATTGTCACTACATTACTAATAATAGCCAGTAACATTGTCACTACATTACTAATAATAGCCAGTAACATTGTCACCACATTACTAATAATAGCCAGTAACATTGTCACTACATTACTAATAATAGCCAGTAACATTGTCACTACATTACTAATAATATACAGTAACATTGTCACTACATTACTAATAATAGCTAGTAACATTGTCACTACATTACTAATAATAGCCAGTAACATTGTCACTACATTACTAATAATAGCCAGTAACATTGTCACTACATTACTAATAATAGCCAGTAACATTGTCACTACATTACTAATAATAGCCAGTAACATTGTCACCACATTACTAATAATAGCTGGCACAATGCAGCTGCTTACCTGCTCCTTACGATCCGCGCTATGTTACGATCGACGAGCAGAGATGGGCGATGATGTCAGCGTGCACCGCCGTGTGTACAAATATGGCCGACGTATGGCAAGCCCATTTAAACATCTGCCCTGACTATCTGCAAATGCATTTAAAAATAACTGTATTGTGACTAGTAGTAAATATATATTTGACTGGGGGTAAAGACATTTAGAGATATCTTCAATTGTAATTGCCCTAGTAAGAAAGTGAATTTGAGATATCTCCAATTATATATTGATTATTCAAAACTCAATTGAAGAAATCTGCAATATAATTAAAGATATTAAAAATGTTAAAAGGGCTTGCCATAGCCGACGGCTCCGGAGCTAGGCCAAAGCCGCGGCCTCTCTTAAGGCGTGACTGCCCTCCTCCTCGCGGCGCTCTGCATAGCCATATAAGACGCACCAACTTTTCCCCCTCAGTTTTGGGGAAGAGTTTAGTGTGTCTTATGCGGCGAAAAATACAGTGAGTGCCAAGACCATTACATCATGGTAATTAATCTCGGTAACTAAACACGTAAGTTAGAATGACTTAATTTTTAGTACATTTCTATCGCAGCAGCAGTGCTTCAGAAGTGTAGTGTGGAGAAAAGTTTCCTGGGGGCGCTGTGATCCAGGATTTTCCCGGATGTGTTTGTATGCACCGGAATATCTTCTCTTAATGGATCCCGATTCTCTTTCATTAGCCCTCCATAACAGCACCGACACGCGGCATGATATTTATCAGCGCCTCCGATCACCTCCACCTGAACACAGAGAGTATGTCAGGGGTTTATCGGTCAAAGTGAAACACTTTTAAGGCAGATTTGATCCATTTCTGTATTCGCATCCTGACCTCTTTCTCTGTACCAAGTCTCTTTGTGTACGCTGCCTCTTTGTAGCACTGCATGCAGACAGCATTGAGCTTCACCACACTCTCCGCCAGAGGAACCAGATTTAGGATGTTTCCAAACGGCTGGAACACAAACTTGACTTTAGGAGAATTGCAATGAAAACTTAAAATGTAGTTGTTACTATGATTACATAAACAAGGTTTCTAAGTGAAGGCCAAGGTGTTTCTTTTCTCTGATTGGGAAGCAAATCGCCACACAACTTCCTGTTGATTGCTGACTGGTCAGTTGTTGAGCTCACCAATTGGCCAGAAAGAACAGTCACTGTTGACACGTTTTTAAAGTAGCATTTAATTTATTTGTCATCTATTAACCACCTTCAATGGAGCCTGACCATGAATCTGAAGAGAATGATCATTAATGGCCATGTTTGGTAAGCATTTTAACTGAATCGCAGTCACCAATAAAGCACCAGCGATGAGTGTGAATGGGGACCCGAGGGGATGTGGTAAGGGTGTATAATAAAAATCATAAAATATCCCTTTTACACTCAACATGTAATTTCAATAAAAGCAATCCCTAATAAAGAAGAACTAAAGTTTCAGTTTGTTAAGGGCAAAAGAGGATAATCTGGTTTCTCAGTTTACGAATATTATTGCAATGCTATACTGATCGGCCACGATTGATCACCTTTCTCTGGAACGTTCCATCAAGAGCTGCAACGATGACCGTTTTTCCCATGTTTGCCAATTCTTCGCAGAACTCCACAGTGTCAGGAAACTGCAGAGAAAAAAAGCAAAACAATCATACTATACCAAAATACAATGTTTTAACATATGAATCTAAACTTCTAAATAAAAATATTCCAAGAAACCACCAAACCAACCCAGAGGTCAAGAATTACAAGTTAGTTAAAAAAAAAATCAAACTAAGCAGAACTTAGATTTATTTATCGGCGAATAATTTTGTTAGGTACGTACAAACTGTCCCTCGTCGATGCCGATGACGCATGCTTGAAGCGCCTGAAGTTTTACATCACTCAGTCGACTTGCAGGAACCGCTTCCATCGTGTTTCTGCAGATCACACAAGTTTTACTTTTTAAAAATGCAAACATGTGCTACTGTGGCGTTGTGTGAGACTTGTGTTGTTTTTAATAAAATATATTGTGTTCTGGTCCGGCAATGCAAGTGTATCTAGATGAATTCTAGAACAAAACAAGAGCTCCTTGGCAATAAAGATTTTGCCTCAGCTTGGAAAAAGTAGGCATTTTCCAAGAAAACAGTTCACACAGTTAAGCATAGAGGTGGCAGTATAAAGCTTTGGGGCAAAATGGCAATTTCACAAGCGGATAATAATAATAAAAATGAAGTACCTGTCGTGTGTGGCCATCCCTGACAGTGAGTAGCGTGTGTCTTTTGAGTATTTAATCAATAAACAGGAATACTGTGCCACCTGGAAACGCCGTACCCTCCGCATCAGCTCCGTGCTGCAAACAGAAACACCATAAATTACAGTGCTGTATACTCATTTTACTCCATTATCATAGCTATGTGCTACAAACCATCACAAGTCTCGATAAATGCCCCGGGTACATTCACTGTAGAGATGGCATTTGCTTTCCCAAGAACTGAAACCATAACCATTGGTGTTGCAGAATCATTCAACTTTTTCTATAAAATGTGTGTTTCGTTCACACAGTGCAGAACCTAATTATTTCTTTTGTTTTATTTCTACTCAACTGGATGTTCAAATTAACGATACAGTTGCAGCGTGTGCAATAATACATTTTATGCTAACTTTGAAAAGGTTTTCCACACATATTTCTCACGAGTAGTGGACTTGATGGAGAAATATTTCGCGATAAATAACGTTGTTGCATTTGTAAACAATGACAGCGTTCTCGCGCCTTCGGCCATATTTGGCGCCATCTGCTCACAAACTACATTTGACAGCACAATAAACAAATGACATTATCAATATAATGAATTAAATCGGCGTTACCTTTTTCCCGAAAACATTGGCCCAAATATGACCTGAAAATTGAACAAAGAAATCTTAATATGTAAATGTACACACTAGAAATGCAAAATAAAACCCATTAATATCTTATAAAAGAAGACACAACACATCCAAAACTCCAATGCTCGAACGAGTAAAGTTAATATTAATTCACAATACCGTAATGTTAAGTCTGTTGCAGCTAATTTTTTGTAAAACACAAACTCACCTGGATCTGTCCTCGGGCTTTCCGTGGAGAGTTAGGTAAAATTCCAGCAACATTTAAACAATCCATCTCGATTTTCTCTTAAACTTTAAAAATTAATAAATACTGCTAAATTTACAGTACTACTTACAGCGAGATTTGAATCATGACTATCCCGCCGCCGCCAGTTTGTCTATACATAACCGTCACAGTGCCGTCCAATCACAAAGAGGTTCATTCATGCGCAGCCGTAGTTCGGTGTAGACGGCCGAACAGCTTCCGGTTCCTGTGTGCTATTAGCTCTAGAAAAAAAAAAGATAACGGGCGGAAAATAAAAAATAGTTTTCATATATATATATATATTTTTTTTTTTTAATGTATTGAGTCTATTTTTTTAGTAATTTACATATTAGTTGATTAATTCAATAGTTTAACGAGATATCACTCGCATGACTTACATTTAAAGCTACAGTTCTCACAAACTTTCATATTCGGACAAATAAACATTCCTTGTACTTTTGAATACCGTGGAAATTCTAGTTACTGGCTTTCAACATTCTTAAAAATATTTAAATTTAAATTAAAGATGTGTTGGCATGGTGGTGCAGTGGGTAGCACTGTGGCTTTCCAGTTAAAAGGTTGCCGGTTTGAGGCTCACCAGTGACCTTCCTGGAAGGAGTTGCATGTTCTCCATGTGCTTGCGTGGATTTCCTCCAAGTACTCTGGTTTCCCCCACAATCCCAAAAACATGCTGTTACGTGAACTGAATAATCTAAATTCCCACTTAGGTGTGAATGTTGCCCTGCAATGGTCTGGTGACCTGTCCAGGGTGTACCCCCACAGACCACCATGACACTGCAAGGGAAGGAAAGTCAATGAATGAAAAAAAGCTGTGTTTTTATGTGTTTTAATGATTAACAGAGTGTCAACAGCTCGTGAAGTTCTGTTTTGGCTTCAAAGGTTTCATAAGGAAGAGGACCAACATGGAGCACTGGAGGAGCCTGAGCAGAGATGTAAGTGGCTGAGTTTTTAGTAATTTTATGTTGCAAAATTGGACTATGAGGTTCAGACTCAGTAAATGACTGAAACAGTGAGTACCTTAATTGTATAGTACAGATTGTTTTGTAGATGCAGGCAGTATTCTTGTATAAATCTGATAAAAACAAATAAAGCTTATTGGGATGTAATTTAAAAAAAAATAAAGGCTTGGAATATTTGACTCTGATTCTCTCTCTGAGGTAATATTTTGTGATATTGTAATTATGCTAGACTGTGTAGCTAACAAGAATGTTATAAATATTTAAATATTTTAAGAACAAAGTGGTCATCTGTATTGATGACCAAACATTAAAGTATGAAAAGAAAACAGAAAAGCTAAAAAGCATTTCATTTTCATTTTCAAACATATGGACACCACTTTTATAATTTTAGGAAAAACAAATGAATTTACGACTACTGAGGGGCGCTGATCAGCTCAGAGTTATTAAAATATAAACCAAGTTTTGTGTCACCACTGTTGGTGCTTGGCCATTGAAGAATAATTCCATAAATAGTTGCTAAACAAATATCGTTAATTAATTTTTACATTTCAGCACATCTGTACTTTTCACCTTTCTAGTAATTTGTTTACATCTTTATTTATCTATTTCTTTTCTGAATTCTTATGCTAACTATGCAAACTATGTGGGTGGTCTTTAATTCTTTATTATTTTATTTTATTTTATTTTATTTTATTTTATTTTATTTTATTTTATTTTATTTTATTTTATTTTATCTTATTTTATTTTATTTTATTTTATTTTATCCCGCTCGCGTTCCCTCGCTTTATCTCTCTCCCTCGTCCCCTCAACCCCCTCCCCTCCCTTTTCTCCAGGAGCTGGAGCAGCAGTACTCCCCCAGTCGCTGGTCTTTCAGGATGGCAGCGGATAATGTGATCAGGGCTCATGTTGAGGCGCTCGCAGCAGGTGTGTCCATGTGCTCTGGTGTGTTTACTGCAGCGTGTGTCTATACTGTATTTCGATCTCAGAGAGCTGGTGAAACACGGGATGTGCACGTGACCTACATTCGGCTGTGTGTTTGTGTTGGCGTGTTAGGCACAGACAAAGCACGCTCCCTCTCACAGACGCTGTTGAATGTTCCTTACGGAGAGTCAGAGGGGGAGAAACTGGACGTTTACCTGCCCAGCACCTCCTCCCCAGGTGACTGCACTGTGATTCTCTCTGGCTTTAATCATTCTAATTTCTTCCTGCTGACGTCATGTTCAAATATAATTATCCATGGCCCAAACTCATCCCACCATGTGTTTTACTCACAGACTGGGTAAACTGTGGATGTAGTGTCTGTGACGCCACGCATAGGTTTCTCATCAAGGATTTGCATGCACAAATTGGGCGTAGCCAACCGTGGAAGTGTGTCACTACTGGGGTGAATGAAAAGGAGCACAAAGGAGGGGCATAGGGATACCAAAGATCTCTTGAAAAACTAAAAATACATTTTCAGCCTTTCACAAAAGCCACGAAAGTCTAAATAAGCAAGAAATTGGTTCCATGAAAGGGTTTCTCTAATAAATCTCCATGAAAAAGTAAAAATAGATAAACAACACAGCGTCATTAAATGCATTAGAAAGATGATTTTGCTGTTAAAAGCAAGTTAAATCCAGTGTCCAACTATTCAAATTGTAAATACATGTGTTCTTTCAAACACTGGCTTCCTCCTTGTTAACCATATCTATTCAGAAAAATGCGTAATGTACATTTTGGAAAAAAATAAAATTTTTGTATTTACAAAAATAAACACAAATAGTTTTATAAATGTTAGGTGAAAAGTGTTAATTGAAGCCAAATACGTATATAGTGAAGTGTTCCAGAAATAATAGAAAATAAACAAAAAAAATGTGGAAATTTGTGGTTCCGGGGAGAACATATCCAGTGTCGGACATATATGCGCACATTTGTGCGGGGCGATGCAGGTTCGAATCCAAAACCGTTTGTTCAACTTTCCCCATCTCTCTACCTGCTTCTCTTCCTGTCACAATACTGTCATATCTGTTCTTAAATAAAGGCAAAATGATTTTACAAAACCACTGGCAAATAATGACAACAAACAGCATATGAAACTTTCTCTGGGAGGATTTGTAGAGGAATGAAACATATAAGCGCATGGAATAATATTGAAAACTGGATGTGTAGAAAGTTGCAGCTGTGGTAAATCTGAATATTTGATTCCACTCGTGTTTCAGACGTGCCACTGCTCATCTACTTCCATGGTGGATACTGGCAGTTCCTCAGGTCTGCACCTTTTCACTCTTGCTCTTTATCCCTACTCTTTTAGTTTTTTTGCACAAAAATTAAAACATATGGTGTAATCCTTTTTTAAAGTTATTTTAATTTACATTCACTAATAATGAGAGGGAGAGGTGAAGGCAGTGTTTTGTCTGGTTCTCAGTAAGGAGGAGTCTGGTTTCCTGGCAGTTCCTTTGGTTCAGAAGGGCGTTGTGGTGGTTGCTGTTGGTTACAGCATAGCTCCCAAAGGTACACTGAATACAATGTTTATTAATTTTCATGTGAACATCACTTCAATATCACTTACATTTTGGTGAGAATGGAGAGAGAAGCTGGCAGAGTGTCCCGATTTCAACTCTTGGCTCTGTGCCATATCTCACAGCTGCATCTGTGGCAGAGTCTGGACACAGGGAAGTGGTTTTGCTGACCCAGGCACTTTGGGTGCTGCTGTATTGTATGCAGCAGAGACTGCATGGTTCTCTCAGATCCTCATGACTCTGTACTGTGTTCAGATGTAATCCATTACACCTGATGGTATTTGCAGCCCCAAACATTCAAGGACCATCCACAATGCTTACCCATGCACAATTGTTACCGACATACACTCATTATAGTATTGAACTAACCACAGATCTTCTGTGGATACAGCTTTCTCACTTTCTTCCGACTTTTCCTGTAATCCCAGACACATTCGATGATGTTGATATCAGGGATCTCTCTGTAACTTTTGGATCTTTGACTTTGGTTTTATGTTTGGAGATATTGTCCTGCTGCACAAGGAATTTCAGGTCAATCAGCAGGGTATTTTCTCACCACTGTGTCTACGATCCTCATCTTTGCCCATAACAAATGTGATTGAAGAGCACACCTTGGAACTGTCTGGACAAGAAACTGTCTCAACCTCACCTTAGTAGAATAGTAAAGGCTTTGCACAGACTTAAACCTCCTACACAGCTGTTTCTGTTTATTACTGGATTTGTATTTGTGACATTATTAGCACTTGTTTGGTATCATATGTCAATATGTTTTATGTGATTCTACCAGTGAACGTAGATAGCCATTGGTTACATTTACTGCTTTTTTTTCTCTACTCTAGGAAACATGGACCTGATGGTGTCTCAAGTTCGCAGGAGTGTGGTGTCAGTGATTCAGCAGTATTCACACATCAGGTCTGCTCTCTTCCGTTTGAGCCTGCTCACAAGTTCTTTATTTAGTGATTGAGATGCAGTCCATGTGTTGCAGTGGCCTGTATCTCTGCGGTCACTCTGCCGGCGCTCATTTAGCCGCCATGGTTCTATCCACAGACTGGAGCCAATATAACGTCTCTCCTCAAATAAAAGGTGACAATTTCTCTGCAGACATGGAGGTCAGAGAGTGTAAAAAAAATAAATACACAGTGCAATAAATATTTTAATGTGCCATTAGATGTCATTCATTAATTTGATCTTGATAATTTGTTAAAGTTAAGCTATGTGTGCGCGTTGCCTGCCAATATTCTAAGTTTCGCCATAAACAGGAAGTTGTTAATAACTCAGTCATGCCTATTGGGTTCAAACTTTGACATCACTAGCTACATCTGTATAGCAAACTAAAGTATCAGTTATAGCGCCACCAGGTGGCCACAGGAAATACAGCATGTAACTTGTTTTCATCAATCATGACATTTTTACAAGAATATTAAATGGTGCAAAATATTGAGGGGTAATAACGCCTGAGGTGCGAGACCCCTTTGACTGCTGCTTTCAGATTTTGTTATGGATAAGGATGGGGAAGATGCTGAGTTCAAGAATCGATCCCACATTGCCCTGCGCAACTGTGTTTACATGTCCTGCGCATTAACAACTAGGGGTGTAACAATACACTCTGCTCACATACCTCTATCTTATGTCCATGATACGATACTCATGGAATTTAAAATGGTTTGAGACCACAAAGCTTTAAAGGCTAGGGTCTAGTTTGATTATGAGAGCATTTGTTATGATCCATCCACTAGGGGGCAGTGTTAATGTTTGCATTAAGTCATCTTTTTTACTCTAAGTGATGGAGAGAGCTAATTTTTAATATTTCTCGTTTAAAATGTGAGTTAGGGATCATTTTCTCCTACTAAACACTACATTAATCAGGAAGACAGGGAAAAGAAGTTTCAGAAGTGACTAGAATCACTAGAAGCAAATACACTTCAGCTCATAGACAATATCTGCCAGTAGCTCCGTGTTGTGACAATTTGGTATTGCGATAGTGATATTTATTCGAATCTCAAACCTTTCGCCATTTCCCGCCAAAACCCGTCATTCTACTTTGCTAACTGTTCTAATAAAGGCAACAAAATAAATGTCAAAATATGTCACATTTCCACTGAATCATATTTTATCTCAGGTTAAAATAAAACTGATTTACAGTCTTGAATGTGCTTTTCTCACAGGAGCGTTTCTGGTGAGTGGCATCTATGACTTGCAGCCCATCCTCAACACATATGTTAACGAACCTCTACAAATGAACCAGTGAGTACCCCGGGGCGCTGTGGTTCGTATGAGGTCCTTATTAAGGAATCATGGAGTGTACAACCATGTTATACTGTCTAGAAAAGTAAATGATGAGTGTGTGAGGCTCTGATGGACTGGTGAACTGGGATAAGCTCCAGCGGACACTCTGATCTTCGTTATGATTCATTGGTGGCTACAGCAGATGAATGAGGTGTGATGCTAATATGAGATTGCTGCTGTTTTTTAGGGAGGTGGCATTGAGGAACAGCCCGAATCAATTCCTGTCACAGTTAAAGGTCTCCTCCCCTTACTGTGACATCACCGTCGCAGTTGCGCAGCACGATTCACCGGAGTTTCGTAAACAGTCATTGGAGTATTTCATAGTAAGCATAAAAAATGCTGATTATTTTGATTTATTTTGATCTTCGCAGAAAGGCAAGAGTACAGTGTGAGCACTGGAGGTTTGATGACTGTTTGGACAATGAAACTGAAACTCTGTTTAGTATTGTACTGGAGGTTTGATGGTTGTTTTTGGACAGTGAAACCGAAACACATTTTAGCACAGGACTTCTGCGCGTCTGTTTCTTTTTTTTATCTAAAGCCAGCTCTTGTTCACCTTCCACTTTTTAGTTTTTTTGTGGCCTTGCAGGATGTCAATATCATTATTCAAGGAGCTTTCCCCCCTGTTTATGTTGATTTTTGTGTGTGTGTGAAGGCTTTGCAAAGTGCTGGTCTGAGAGTCTCGTATGAGGATGTGCCTGACACGGATCATTTCAACATCATTGAGCAACTCGTTGACGAGACCTACCATCTCACCAAGGTATTCAATGTCTAAATTTATATTTTCAACAGTTTATTTGCTATCAATATGTCTTTGGACTCAACTTTGTTCTAAATAATCATTATTTACCAATTGCAATGAGCTTACCCGTGTACTGGCTACTCTGTTAATTGCGTTGTTCATACGATATATTATGCATATAAACTAGCTGTGGGAAAACATTGTGGTTATCTTTTTTCTCATCTTCTAGTTTCAAGAAAACAACGTTCCTCTAGGAATATTGCATAGCTAGTCTTTCTAGTTGATGTCTGAATTATCAGGTTTTTTTTGCGTGTCTGCTATTTCAGATATGTTAATAATCTGCTAAACTTGTTCTTCATGCAGCTCCTGCTAAAGATGATGGGGAAGAGCTGATAATTTCAAATTTGTTCTCTACTCGGCTGACCTCTGTTCTGTCAGAAATTATTTGGTTTGTTTATAGGAATTGTGTCATATTTTGTGAATGTCTGTAAATATCTACTCCTGTCTAATCTCTTAAATTGTTTTCTTAAAGGAAACTGTGTGTGACAGGAAGGGTTTCGGTTCATTAAATTGCTAATTTGATCAAAGACTTCTTTGTTTGTTTGCTGGTGGATATTGTGCATCCAAAGGTCACAGGTTTGAACCTTAGCTTCAAGAGGAATCAGAGTAGAAACGAGTAATCAAATCTTCTTCAAAAACACTGTAGATACCCTTAAAGCCAGAACTGACTTGTTCTTCCTCTAGTGCCCAAATTCTCAAGGGGTGTGTTCAAGGCTTCTCTAGGAACTTTTACAAAAACACAGTGAACTACTTTAAAATAAAATATTTTTAAGTTAATTGCAGGGTTTACAATGTATATAATAAACATTCATCGTCTAGAATTACCAGTTTCATAACCTAGTCAATATGTAGGAGAATCTGCTTCCCACTTCGTAACTGTTCATCCAATCAGTTTAACACTCTGCCTCAACGTGTCGTTGCGTCATTAATATTCATGAACGAAGCTTCCGCCATTGTGAAGGGGGCGGGGTTTGCGTTACCGGTGTGTTGTTGGACGGTTCGGTTGGTGTAGTTTCGGTCAGAGGAGAACGGAACCGGGCGATGGAGCAGGGATGAATTGACGTGGTTTTACACAAACCGAACAACCACACCGGGCGGAAAGACACGGTAAGTCTTTTATGTAAATTTGAGGAATTTTTCTGATGTTCGGAGGTTTTATTGGCCCAGCAGGGGTTAACTCCGGTTATTCAGCAAAAAACTACTCGCAATTGGTCAACGTTTAGTTAATTGAAGTTAAATGATCACAGAAGGTTTACTATATCAGTGCATTAAAATAGGAAATTAAACAATTGTGTAAAGATAATTGATATTGATGTTAACGATATTCATTGCAAATCCATCAATCAAACGCGTATAAATAATTAATAAATCTTACATTCTCTTATCTAGTTTAATTTTTGTTCATTTTTAAGAAACAAAGTTGCGTATCGAAGGCGTAGTTTTGGCGCATGCGCAGAACCACTTGCGTATTTTGGAGGCGCTTTGTTTTTTTTATGTTAAACCGCCATTATTGTTATATATATATATATATATATATATATATATATATATATATATATATATATATATATATATATATATATATATATATATATATATATATATATATATATAATGTTTTATACTGATAATCTTTATTTGTGATTTCCATGTCTGTAAAAGTACTTTAATAAAATGTAGTCGATTTTTCAAGCACTTTATTGGATCCAGAACAGCTTGTTCAGTTTGGTTCACAATCTTTTCCTAAACAAATTAGCTTCTGTTCTCAGTCAGACCACAGATCTACACACACCTACGCTGTGTAGAGGCTTTTCAAAGCACCTCAATTAATGATTAAGTTGCTAATTCCACAGATTCTTTTACATTCTCAGTTTTTCTCTTCACACAGCTTCCATTTGTTTCAGTTCAGGTGCACGAGCTTCATTGTCTTCTTTTCTAGTACAAGGAACTTGCACGCTCACCCTTCTGAAGAATGACAGGATGAGGGAACAAAAAGAGGTTGACACAATGCAAATTGTAGATCAATATATACTCAGTTTAAATATAGAACAGGGAGATGTTTAAACTACAGAGAAGAATAGCATACAAAGCTTCTCAACTATACATATATATACATTAAATATCTAATACACAGATTCATAATAAATTTATTCACCATTTCTGCAAGTTGTTGTTCTGGTAATACAGAACTGGTTTGGCATTTCTGAAAGTATTAGCGTCCTTTAGAGAAAATCTACTCAGGAAACCAGAAGAATGTTTTGTTTTGAGTGTACCCGGATCACAGAAACATAGGCTGCGTTCAAAAGTTAGTTTTACATGTTAATCTGGATGTACTTTTGGTAAAAAGCACAGATGGGAAGTATGAATTGAGTTCAGATGTATTACATCAGAAATGCTGTCTGTTTGGGGTAAATAACTAACCTGTCTCCCCTTCAGAAATTCAGATTTAGTCCAATGTGGGGTTGAAAAAGCATTGAATTGACCCTTCTCAGTGTGAGGGATTTTTTACTGTACAATTTTCTGTAATAGCTTACCTTTAGCTTCTTTTTTTGTTTATATTTTTTAATTATACTACACGATCATTATACAGTGAACTGGTTCACAAGCCGGTCCATTCTTAAACTATTAGGACTTAAATGAACTCAGAAGAATCAGTTCATTCTCAGTTATTGTTTGTACAATTGTTGCATAACAGGATGACACCTGCCTAAAAATGATTCTTTCTACTTTTAAAAGAATCGGCGAATTAACAGCTTTCTTATATCTGAGGCAGTGGTAAATAAGTTTTGGCTTGGTCAAATGGTGTAACCATAAAACATGTTAAATATCAAACAATTTACATGTGCAGGGTGTATCCTGATGAAAATAATTTAGTTATCATGAAATGTCATCTCAAAGTGTATTTAAAATACCTAACTAGGGGAGAAAAGTATCTCTTGTCATCTGATGGAGAGCTTATTTTAATATGGTAGAACTATATTAGGAGATAGTAATGTAAATGTAGAAGTTTCAGAAGTGTCTAGGATTAATCCAACTTGCCTCAACAAAACTATCTGGATGTTTCCTAGTAAGACCCTAATTAGCTGCTTCAGATGTGTTTGATTAAGGTTGAAGGTAATCTCTGCAAGAATTTGGTGTCCTAGACCAATGATCCCCAACCACCGGGCCGTGGACTGGTACCGGGCCGCACACAAAGAAAAAATAATTTCCATTATTTCCTTTTTGTTTTATTATCCAAGTCTTAATTATGTTGTATTTTGAAAAGTGGATTCTCTCTATTACATCCGTCTCACTTGGCGCATGTCAAGTACTCGACACCATAAGTCATGTGATACATCCCGCCAAATTAAACCCCAAGCTAGCAAAATGAGCAAAAACAAACTTTTTTAGAAAGTTTCTTTACGGAGGGGTAACGGTCTAATGAAGGGAATGAATAGGAGCCTGCACCTGCTAATAAAGGGAAAGCTGCCTTTAACAGACAGTATCAAGAATCCTATTTAAAATATGGATTTATCGCCACGGGCGATTCCCCTGCACCAAACCCGCTGTGCATAATATGCATTGACCGGCTGTCTAATGAAGTGAGAAGCCTTTAAAACTGGTGACCAAGCACCCCACAGTAAAAGACAAAAGTAAAAGGTATGTTTAAACGTTACCATAGAGACCAGGGTGCTTGGGGCAGAAAGGATGTTGCTGATAAAGTTGCAGATGATTACACAGTGGATTACCGTTCATTATTATTATAGAGAAAATACCAGTTTTTAATGCCGATCATCTTATTTTGTTTTTATCTGCTACACACCTTTAGATTGGGCCGTGAAAATATTGTCAGACAATCAACCGGTCCGTGGTGCACAAAAGGTTGGGGAC
This sequence comes from Danionella cerebrum, assembly GCA_007224835.1. NCBI lineage: Eukaryota > Metazoa > Chordata > Actinopteri > Cypriniformes > Danionidae > Danionella > Danionella cerebrum. The sequence goes on along the minus strand of SRMA01026544.1, from coordinate 458,019 downwards.
CACAGTCCTAGACCATTTATCGCAGTATCTCCACAACACTTTTTGCTGTGCCATGATATATTGTTACACCACTACTGTTTGCCTGATGTGGTGATCTGTAACACATCATTTAAGTCATAGCTAGAGAACTTCTTTATCTTTAATCTTTGCGCAGTCCACTCTGAAATTGCTGAACTATTGGACGCTCTCTGATTGATTCTTTAGTGCTGGAGTCAGATTTAGAACAAGTATAACAGAGGAATGAAAGAGTGGAGAAAAATGGGAACTCATCTTCTGAGTGATTCTTGGTTAAATTAAATACCTGTCTACCTGTGACTGACCTCTAACCGTGGTGAGAGAGAGAGAGAGAGAGAGAGAGAGAGAGAGAGGGGAGGGGTGAATGCTGGAGAGAGCGCTGAGTCCTAAGGTTACCCTGTGTTCAGTAGGTGATGGTTCGTTCAGCTTCACTATTTGCTTCGTCACTATTGCACGGTTCACTATACCCCAATGAGGACTGATAGTACACATTCAGACACAACTAGAACCAGAGAGTGAGACATGAGGGAAAGAAAGAAAGGTAAAGAGTTTTAGTTTTATCCTCTCGCTGTACAGATTGTGTTTAGTTTTGCGGTGACGTATTCAAATCCATTCTTAGATTGTGTAATCTAACTATTTGCCTACGTTAAGCATGCCTTTGTTTAAGCCATTTCAGTTTATTTCATGTTTAAACCAACTTTAAAGTATATTTAAAAATATTTTTGACCAAGCTCATACGAAACACCTGGTTAAATTCAGCTGTGTATGTAAATTCTAAAAAAGTTTCAAGGAGTACAACTATTTATTAAAGCATTTTTAAAAAGAAATCTTCAACGCTTTGAAAAGATTGTAATTGAATGTATGGTAAGAAAATTAAAAAAAAAAAATCCAAAATAGAGGCTCTTTAAAGTGATATCAGATACAGTGCTTAGCATAAAATAGTACACCGCTTTACATTTGTCTGAAAATGTTTAGTTTTCTTTCAGAATCAACATTTCTATGCTCTACTATATTCCCAGATTCTACTAATTCTTCTAGATTCTAAAAGAGGTTCTTCTTGTTCAACTTGTTCATTGCATGCTTAGAAGACTTGGTGCTTTCCTTAAAAATCACGGTGCTCGTACGAAATACTAGATGTAGTAATTTTTGCTTCAACCGTATTTGAAGAACTTGTGATTTTAAGTGAAATGATTAACCTTAATTTCACGTTACGGGGTTAAGGAAGTGTTCAATAAAACAAAAAAGTTGTAAATTAATCACATTCTCTCCTCATGTTATCAGAGAACCGAGGCTCTATGCAGTCCTCGCGGGCCTCAGGTGGTTCTTCCATGTTTTCCTCCATCACCAACTCCTTCTCGGATCCTCGTTTCCGGTTCCGATGGCGGGCGATTGCTGTGACGTTTCTAGTGGTCCTGGGTGTTATGCTTTACCATCACCACACCTCCGCAGATTCCCTCGGTGCCCCTTTAAAGAACACAGGTACGACATTCCAAAGAGATGGTCCTGATTTGGCTTCAAGGAACTTCTGTAACCTCTTTACCCTCTTTCAGGTAACAGCCATCACTCCTGGCGTTCCAACCGTGATGTGTCCCCCACGTATAACTCCACGTACCCTCTCAGCCCGCCTGAACACACTACTGATGGTATCCGGTACCGCATAGGAGTCATTGCAGATTTGGACACAGAGTCACGCCGTGGCCCAGAGAGCTCCTGGTTCAGTCTGATGAAGCGTGGACACCTACTGGTTTCGGGTGGTGGTACTCGGGTCTCGGTGCAATGGGACGCTGAGCCGGACCCACTGGTTCTGGAAGGGAATCTGGCAGAGAAGGGTCGTGGCATGGAGCTTTCTGAGCTGGTGGCGTTTAACGGGAAGCTGTACACGGTAGACGACCGCACTGGAGTCGTTTATCGAATCGAGGGGAACAAAGCAGTGCCCTGGGTCATTCTGACCGATGGGGATGGCAGTGTTGCCAAAGGTGTGCATGGAGCTCATGGCAAGCTGAGCCCTTGATCTAAATATAACCGGCTCCTTTGTCCTCAGGCTTTAAGGCGGAGTGGATGGCAGTGAAAGACGAACATCTGTACGTTGGTGGCCTTGGGAAGGAGTGGACGACAGTCAGTGGCGAGTTTGTTAACCATAACCCTGAATGGGTGAAGGTGATCGGTTTCCGTGGGGATGTGGCGCACAAGAACTGGGTTCCGATGTACACTGCGTTAAAGAAAGCAGCTGATATTAAACCTCCTGGTGAGTCAATTTCTTAAATTTACCAAATTTCTCATGATAAAGCGCCCACTGGTGAGAAACGGGCGTACACCCTGGACAGGTCGTCAGTCTGTCGTACGGCAACATTCACTCGAGCACTCACAGGGGAATTTAGATTATTCAGTTAAGCTGATGCATGTTTTGGGGATTTGCCTCAAACCGATAACCTTCCAACTAGAAGGCCATAGTGCTACCCACTGCACCACCATGAAAATAATTCATCACAGTTTCACACCCGATAAAATACTTTACATAGATGTTCTTAGTTTAATGCTCATTAGCTTAATTAATTTCTCAATTGTTCCCAGGTTATCTAATCCACGAGTCGGCAGTGTGGAGCGAACATCGTCAGCTCTGGTTTTTCCTCCCGCGCCGTGCCAGCTCTGAACGCTACGAGGAGTTAGCAGATGAGAGTCGTGGGACGAACTTGATGCTACGTTGCTCACCAGACTTTAGTGACGTTACCATGTCACGCGTGGGGCCACTAAAACCCACGCTTGGCTTCTCCTCTTTCAAATTTATCCCGGACACCAATGACCGGATCATCCTGGCATTGAAGTCGGAAGAAGACGCTGGGCGCATTGCAACGTACATCACGGCTTTTACCATCGAAGGACGAGTTTTGATGCCTGAAACCAAGTTTGCTGACGTCAAATATGAAGGTGTGGAGTTCATTTAGACAAAAGAGATAAAAAGTTAGGAGTTGGTGGTATGTACGGCAATATTTGGGAGTTTTCAATATTTAGGGATTTAATGCAAAAAATGATTGTATCTATGGAAATTTGGAACAAATATCCCTCAGATGATTATCGAACAAAACTCAATATTTGAGATTTGTTTTTTTAGTCGTATGCAAAATTTCTGCTATTTGACAGCAAAAACCTAATCTAGCGTTAAACCGATGTATTGTAACAACGATATATCGGTTTCTATAAGTCATAGGAAACCCATAAACAATGGCCGATATATTGCATTGTTTTTAGTAAATGACATTCGATTTTACTCTATAGACAAACCTCATATATCATTGTCAGCCGTACATACTCCCATAATCTGTCAATAGCTACCAAATATTATCCTATTGTGAATAATCCTATAACTCAGGGACCGAGAGATGCAATAACTGAGATGAACCTCTATACAAACCTAATGCACAGGGGGTTGAGAATGAAACTAAAACAACTGTTGTTTAGTTCACGTGTTAATATTAAAGGAGTGTAGACCAGTGTTTCCCAACTCTTGGCCCACAACTTGGAAAGATCCAAGTTCACAGCATAGCCTTCATGTAGACCCTACGATGTGCTTCCCAAAAGGCATCATCGTGGAGTGGAAGGTCTGTGATTGGTGGTTTTGCTCACAATGCATTTCTATGTTTTCATGAACATAATCAAGCGCAGCACTTCGGTTCCACATAGTTAGCCTATGATATTTGTCGAACAGCGCCCTCTATCTAATTAAAGAATTAAAAACCCATGGTTAAAGTAAGGGGGTATTGGAGTAGTGTTAGATATTCAACCACTAGAGGATGCTGTTGTGTGACAACGCCCGGGACCTAACTGTGTTCCAAAATGTTTGCACCTGGATGCTACTCCTTTGATGGGATGAGTGCTGAAATGCAACAATCTGTTCATCAGCCGAGTACAATGTCAGAGGGAGGCAATGTGGTCGAATTTTTCTTCTCCTATATTAATAACAAGACAAGGTTTTTGAATCCGATGCTAAGCTAAACGACTCTAATGAGAGAGAGCAAGAAATCTTTTCCCCGTGTGTGGCATATCCTGTCACATGGCTAATGACGTACTTCTTGTTATTACCGTATTTTCCACTTTTAAGATCAAAAGCAATCTATTTAAGTGCTAAATACTGAATGAAGATTAAATAATAATACATTTAAAATTGAATGATATTTATCTCTTGCGACAATTAAACTGAAAATCAAACAAGAGCATGGGTCCACACAGGGAAACGCCATCGACTAGTGTTCAGAAAGTGTTATTGCAGGCTTTGCATGCAGGTTATGGAGGAATCTTCACCAGACCAGAAGTATAAATATGCAAAGAAATCGGCAGTTAGCTTTATGTTCACTTAAATAGTAGCTCTAGGGGCGGCACAGTTAGGCTTTTCAGTTAGAAATTTGTCGGTTCACCAGTGACGTTCTTAGGAGGAGTTTGCATGTTGTCGCCGTGCCACTATCCCAAAAACATAAATTGCAGCAAGGTTTCCTCTAGTCTGCTTTATAGCAATACTTCCTAAAATATGTACATTTGCTTCATACTGAGTTATGAAAATGCTTAAGCATTCTCTAATCTTGAACTTGGAAGTGTTCAAACAAAACAATCAAATTATCTTCCACTAGAGGGCAGCATGAAGCTAAATACGAAATTACACGGCACATTCAACTTTTTGATTCTAAACAACTGGGTACTTGTTAAAAACTATGAATTCAGATTGATCAACCACATATTCCTCCCATTAACTCATTAATTAAATCATAAGGAAGTGTTCTGCACAATTCTAGATGTTCCTAGAATGAGAAGTGACCTCAAGAATACTATGAAAGTTATCATTTTCTAATAGATCTTATTAAAAATAGCTTTCTGTGTCTTTCTTTGTTGGATTATAAGCTTTGTATTCAAAATTTCATATCCCAAAGTTTGTAAATTAAGACTATATATTGTAACTGATTCCTCTAAAGTTAAAACATCTGCGTTGGCTTCAAAAAGTTGGGAAACACTGGTGTATTGGGAGCTTTAAAGGCCCCAAGTGATAAAAACACCGGAAATTGTCTTAAAATTATTTGCCTTTATTAAAAACAACAATACCTCGAGAGTTATTTATGATATTTTTAAAACAGACATCATTTGATAATATATCTATAGATGTTATTAGTGTGGGTTTAAATTAATAAAAGTGTTTTGTTGATGGAATTAATTCATGTCAATAAATGAAACCTTTGTTTTCTATTGAAAGCAGAACACTGGACCTTTTGATACATAACTCATAATTTAATGTTATTGGAGAGACATTCTTTTTTGATCCATAAGGGATAATCCCTTTCTGGAATTACAGATAGATAAAAATATTAATATATGAAATCATAATGTAATTATGAGACAAAGTGAGTTTAAATGGGTTTTATTCTTGGGTTGGAAGTGAGGTGTTGAGATTGTTCTGCATATGAAAATAAAGTTCTACCGATATTTTGAAATGGTTTGATTTTTTTTGAGCTCTATGACTGTGAAACCAGGCAGAACAATTCTATTCTCTTCCACTAGAGGGCAACATAAAGCTAAATGCAAAAGTACAAGATCTATCCGACTTTTTGACTCTAACATGCTCTACGGCTGGAGTAAGTGTGAAGTTTATCACAGTTTAGTTCCGATGATGACCAGTTCTGGTGGAATCCCTTCGATTTGGAGTACACTGAACCCCTTAAGGGTCTTCATGAAGTCCAGCATTCGTCTGTCGCTGGAGCGGAACTCGCTGAAAACACCTCTTGAGCCTGAAACACACAGAGGTTCCCTTCCTCACTGACTGCACTCAGGCAGACCTGGAGATGGTGAGGTAAACTCACCAGTGTCTCTCAGTGTTGACAGCAGCTGGTCAAGGAGGCGTTTGGCTGCGGAGTGATCAGGAACTCTGGGGTGAACTTGAAGAGCAAGGACTGATGGGAATTCCTTCAGCAGTGACTCTGGATACTGAGTGCAAGAATAAGAACCATGATGATTAGAAAAGCTAAGAAAGTTCTAATCTGAACCAATAGGGCTCTTTGATCAGGGAAATAATCGGTTTTGTTCTACAGACTGCTGAAATCCATCAAAAGAGAACCAAACGGATTGCCGCGATTCAAAGAAAGAAACTGGAATCCAGGACCTGAAACGTTGGTTGGAATTTGGCTTCTGGGAAATCGAGACTTTTGTCAAAATCATGTATTTGCTGGTTGTAAATTAAATGTCTGCGTCTTTATGCCATATGTGATTTAATCAAAAATAGAATCTTTAGTTGTAACTTAAACCAAATATGATTTAAACGAGACAAACAGTCTTTCACTCAAGCCATCTAGACATCTTCATGGTGTTTAAAAGTACTTTTTTTGTACAGTACTTAGAATTAAATGTTATTTGGATAAATATCTCGTGCTGTTGTTTTTTTTTTTGGTACTACTAGTATTTATTTTCGCTGAATTTCATGTTATGGAGTTAAATAAGGCTACAATTAAACTCAGTCTTGAGAAAAGTTTGGCAAATGTTTTTTTTTTGTTCATTGAGCTGCTAAAAAAAAGCCCTGGTGCCAACAGCTCTTCAACTAAAAGTTTTGGGACTTTGATGTCCCTAACAACGTTTTTTTTAATACGCCAGGGGGGTATTCCAGAAAGCTTGGTTAACTTACCATATGATAAATCATAACCTCTGGGTTGATTTACCCTAAACAGGCATACCATGAGTATGTCGGTTCCAAAACACCTGAGAAGAGTAAGTTTAATCAACCTCCAACTGGTTACCCAGAGTTAATGCGCGTGCACGGTGCATATATATAAAGACATTTTCAATGGATCGCCGATTTCACGAGTCACCATGGAAAGTCAAAGCGAAAAAAAGAGAGCGGCGTATTTCACAGAGGCGGAGTTGGAGGTTTTAATGCACGCGTATGAGGAGTTTAAGCCAATAATATTAAAAAGAAGCAATACAGCTGCATCAGCTAAAGCAAGAGAGTTGGCTTGGCAAAAAATAACGGACAGAGTAAATGCGTGAGTGTATTAAATTACAAATTTGGTATTGGCTCCCGTTTTATTATAATACAAAATAATGAAGTATGACTTATACAGCCTTTTGAATATGTTATATCACTACGAAAATAATTAATACATGTATAGATATACATAATATGACTAAATATTAAATATGCGTCATCGATTTTACTACAAAGGACAAACCTGCCACTCTGTGGAATTCGTCTTTAATAACAAGCAGAGGTTTATGGCCAGGGAACTGTTGAAACGTGGGTAAGAACTGTTTAAGTGCCAGACATACTGTACGAACGGCTCTACACACAGTTGCCTTTCTCACATGCTCTGAATCGCCCACACTGTACAAAAAATGTCCCGACGCAAAAAACCTAAGTGCTCTGCACAGAATGTTTTCTGTGCTAAGCGCAGAACCGCGATTTGTCACATTCGCGATATGCGGTTTTAAAAGACGTGTTAAATAAACTAACGAATCTTTTGAAAAGCGATAACGCTCCTTCAAATATTCATTAGGGTACGCAAACACATCAATACGTGGTCTTATAACCCTCTCCCGACGAAAAAAAAACCTCGTATAATTTGTGCTTCTACGTCCACAGGATCCTCATCAAAAGGGCACATCCTTCTGAAACGAAGTTACACTGAAACATAACCTGCTCCCGAGCAGGTTATCTTCAGAGAGTCAGTTGCTATGGTTACATACATACCCAGAAAGTTACCTCCGTTTTTGGAACCGAAAGTTGAGGTTATCCACGAACTTATCCTTAAACATACCCAGGTATGTCACATAACCTGCTTTCTGGAATACCCCCCTGATCTCATTCACTTTCCTGATGTTGAAATCAGCAACATATAAATGTCAGGTAATACAATCTCTGTCCACAGAAAGCTTATTGTCTGGTAAGTAGTTGGGATCAACCTAAATGGATAATCATCAGAATAACTTGCATTTCTGTACTTTTCCATTTTAAACACAGCCATTTTACCACTTGTTTTGCCACTCGGTCTGACACCAACGCATATCTTCCATTGATTGGTTGATGATATACTTATGCCTCTCCTACCTGTGTGCTCCTCAAAGCAGTTTTTGCTTCACTAAGAGCAAAACCATATCCGCAGACTCCAGAATCATCATCCAGGATCAAACTGCAGTCCTGAGAGCGAGAGACCTCCAACGTCACCAGACTGCACCAGAGAGAGAGAGAGAGCGCGCATCAGTTATTTCGACGGTAACCTGCTTGAGTTTGTCTTTTAACAAACACAAAACAGATTTAAATCAACCTTGAGGCTCAATCGCTCACCGGTCTCCAAGCAGCTGCAGCTTGGGTTGTGTTTCCATCTCCTTCTGCTGAAAGATCGCCATCACCTCCGGCTGGAACGAGCACAGAGGAGGTTTCGTGGATATATCAGAGTGGGAGTGTCCATGTGTCAAATGAAAAAGAAATGGGTCACCTGGTCTCTGGTGGTCCAGGCTCTGATGGAGTAGATGCGAGTTTTTGGAGGGATTCGAAACAGATCACGGTTCCCATGAGACGGCAGCATCCGCTAAACACAAACACAGCATCAGCAGCCGCTGGGCAACCTCACTTTAAAGATTAGCATCAGACAAACACCTGGAACTCTCCAGATAATCCTCCTCTGAACCCCCACGGCTCAGGGTCATCAGTCAGAGCCAGAGCGGGATGAGGATCACGGCCCCCTGAAACAAACTCTGTGTTAGCAGTGGAGTCATGTGGGCTCAACCTCAATCTGGCAACCGACCGAGAGCAGTGACGTGTGCTCTGGCGAGGCAGACTCCGCTCTTTATATCACAGATGTAGTTGTAGAGGTCGTAGAGGATGAGGCGGTTGGCTGCGTTGGAGAGTCTGTTGAACATCTGCACCACTGCATCGCACATCTGGTCAAAAGCCTTCGCCCGGCGATGCCATTCCTCACTCTTCACAACAAACAGACAATTGAAACAAAAGAAAACATTTGCTTTTTTTTTTTTCTTCTGCAAGCAGAGACCTGCGGGAGGCTGCACGAGTGTGTGATGAGCCAGTGCAGCTCGCGCAGCATCCGCGTGGCGGTGTCTCCGTGCTCGTACGGCAGATAGAAGAGTTCACTCAGCAGAGTAAGGTCACTCCGCTGCAGCGGCTCTGCATGGAATAGAGGGTTCTCTCCAGCAGCTGGGGTCCGAATGCATCTTTGCTCTGAAATAAAAGGAGAGGTGCCAATGTTTTAGAAGGGTATGCTAGCTGCTAGCTCAAAATCGAACTCCCAAACACTTAAGGAAAGAACAATTAACTGATTTCATGGTTAACATGCTTTAATTATTAAAAAAGGCATCCCAACACCGTGTTTCTGCACCGCATGCTAGGTTATATTGCCCATTTAAATAAAGTCCTTCATGGCCACTTTATTAGGTACACCTTGCTAGTTCTGGGTTGGACCCCCTCTTTGCATTCAGAACTGCCTTAATCCGTTGTGTCATATATTCCTCAGAGAGTTTGCTCCATATTGACGCGATGGCATCACACAGTTATTGCAGATTGTCGTCACTTAGTGCTAATGACCCCAAAGTGTGCCAAGAAAATATCCCTCACACCATTACACCACCAGCCTTAACCACTGAGGCAGGATGGATCCATGCTTTCCAGTGGAAGTCAAGACTCATCCAACCGGACAATGTTTTCCAACTTCTATTGTGCAATTTGGTGTGTGAATTGTAGCCTCTGTTTCCTGCTTAGCTGCGTTCTCCTTTGACCTCTGGCATCAACAAGGCATGTGCGCCGCTCAATGGAAATTCACACTTTTTTAGACCATTCTAGAGATGGTTTGTGCATGACCATCCCAGTCGATCAGCAGTTTCTGAAATACTATAGACCAGCCCGTCTGGCACTAACAACCATGCCACTTTCAAAGTCACCTCGTTCTGATGCTCAGTTTGAACAGTTTCGTCTTTACCATGTCTACATGCATTGAGTTGCTGCCATGTTGCAGGTGTACCTAATAAAGTGGCCGGTGAGTGTATACAGCCCTAGCTGCGACTGCTGTAGTGCTACTTTATAATGAATAGATTTGCATTCACCACTGGGATGTTCCGATTTGCCAAATTCCACCAGCAAATCAGTGAGCGCCAGCTGCAAAGCATCATGGGGGTTGTAGTCAGAATTTGGATCATCACCACCTGTGGAGTGAGTGATATATGATGATCACAGGGGGTATGCAGCTTTTTTTAATTCATTTTTGAGCAAACAGTTGCTCACTTTTGCAACAATCTCCAAAGTGTTTCATTAAAATACATGTTTAATACAAAAATTGACATTTTTTAGGAATAGTTTAAATCCATTTAAGTAGATTAAACCATATAAAGAGAGCGGACATACCGGTGGAGTCCGCCCTGGAGCGGCACCACTGGGCCAATGTGTGCAGGGCTACAAAGTTAAGCTCAAACTCGCAGTTAGGGTTTGTGAGGACGCCTCTGAGTTTAGGAATGAGTGCTGTGGGCCGGTTCTTATAGGGTCCCAGGAAGAATCTCTGCGGGTCGTAATCATTAGCGTGGATGTTGTCCCAAATCACCGGCGGCCTTCGAAGCACTGCTGATACCTCCTCTATAGACGCCAAGCTGATCTCCTGAGACACCACCTTCGGTCCTGAGCAGAATCACAAGCTTTCATCACAGATGTAGGTAAGGTAGATTTTATTGATCTTATTAAACATTAGACTTCTAAAAAAAATGTTCGTATGAAAAATTACATTTGTGTCTTGAAGGCCATTTGTTTGCCCTAAAATTATAAAATTGGGACCTTCATGACAAATCAAATCATGCCAATTTAACTATCTCTAGCATTTTAGGTGTCAGTCCTTTTGGGTTTCCAATATCTTTTTACTTCCAAAGCGCTGCATTGGAAATGCATTAACATATCTTTACAAAAATTGGCATGTCTTTATGCCTGATGTAACTCAAAAAACTTTTGATATGTCACCTGTACCTAACACTGACCACACTACAACAATTTGAAAACTGTTTAAACCAATAATTAACATTTTTAAATCAATTTTATCAAAATGTCAGATTTAGTTTACTGTGGTTTATTAAATTCACATAAATGAACATAAAATGTCTTTTTGCTTCCCTTCCGCCCCTTTTTCCCTAATGACTGCTTGACCCTGGATCCCTGCATGCAATTAAATTTAATATTTATTGTTTTATGTTGATTCATTTCTACATTCTGTGTTAAGTTTTAATATTGAACATTCGTAGTTGCTCATGTATTTGAATAATTCCGGTTTGTTGAAAGCTACGGAAGAGTGCGTGATGCTGTTACCTGTCCAGAGCACATCGATCCCAGGGTTGAGTTTCTCTCCCACAGTGTTTAAATATTGAGAGAGGGACACACAGGGGGTGCAGAACGCTGCACAGTAATCTGCGACACAAACACACACACATGCAGACATACAACATGAAACAGCTGTCTTGGTTTGGCTCTCGCTATGTCCAAATTGGTTCTGCATTACTACACAGTTTAGCTTCAACCTTCATGAAAAACATCTGATCATATCATGTAAACACACAACAAAAAGTTGAAAAAATCTACCTTTTTCACATGAAGAATAAACTGTATCGAGGGGTGGGGTGTATGGATAAAACATTGTAAACAAATTAGAACAAAAAAAAAACGACAAGTATTGACACAGTGCCCCTTAGTGGTCAGAAAAAATGTTTTTTAGCTCCTAACTTCTAATTAGTTTGACCTAAAATCATAAATTAGTGTAAATATGTTTGAGCATCATACCAAGACAGACCCCGAAGTCAAATTTTACTAGATCAGCCTTTTTGGATGTCTGCCTTTTTTTTTTTTTTTAACAAATGCATTAATATATCCTTACAAAACTTGGCATGCATATCTGTCATCATGTCCTGAAGGGAATCAAAAACCTTTGCGGCACCTTTTGGTCCAAAATATAATGACATTTAGAAAATTTTCTAATAACACTCTAATAGGTGCTGATGTGCTGTTAAAGTTCTCAGTTTCAATTTTTTTTTATTTTTAATACAACAATCATGGCAAGTTAGCTTTTTATAGTTAGCATGTTTCGCATGGGAGTGCCTCTTGTTATTCCTCAAAATCAGTCTCTCAGAAATCCAGTTCAAGACCGTTCAAACCAATCTATGTCCAAAGGGTGTGGTGTATGAAGCACCGGTGGGGCAGAAGAGGAAGGTCTGCGGCTCCATCAGATGCTCAAACAGCTGATTAGTGATGGACACCTGAGCGTCAGCGAATGACCCGTAAGCTGCTTTATCAGCGGGACACATCTCACTCTCGATATCATCAAACAAGAGTGCGAACGACCGGCAGCCCAAGCCTCTCACCTGAATGAAATCGGATGAAAACCACTCCATGACACCCCTTCTTGTGTCCTCATTGCACCATATGATAGATGACACTATGGGAGTCCTTCTGACCTGTGAGAGCTTGTGCTTGAGCGCTGAGAGGTCCTCACTGTTAGAGAAGGTGACGTCAAGTCCTGGAGAGAGAGCGTAGATGAACTCTACCCCACAACCCTGAGCAGCGCGAATTAGCTCCTGTAGATCCTCTGGAGAACAAGAAACAAATATAAAACAGCTAATGTGAGAATTTCCCAACTGATCCAGATTCATGATTTACACTCTGCACCAGAAAATCATTGGTAAGCTCATATTAACTATGAGGGATGAGAGGATGGACCTGCTTCCTGGGGTGAATACAGATCTCTCCAGTACATCCTGTGTTTATAGTCATCTTTAGGAGCATACAAATATGTGTTCAGGCCCAGTTTCTTTTCCCTAGGAAGATAAAAGTTAGAGAGGGAGATAAGTGAAGTGATAAAAGCTGATGAGAATAAGAGATTCACCTCCTAAAGAGCTCCTTTCTCTGGCTCATAGTCCATGGCCGCCCATAAAATCCTGTGAAGGTCAGCACACAACAGTTTATTACAGTCTGACAAACTGGAATAATATCTCTGAGACACTCAGCTTCAGGAAATCAATTGATAGCTGGAGCAAAATTGTAACATTTTCATTTGGACATGTATTTTTGTACTCCACGTTGCTAATAATTATTTGAATCACTAAATTAGATGCTAATCTACAGGAATTAATTAAATATAACGCTTTTTAAAAGCACAGCTGTTCAGTTTTGTATCTTTCCAGTTCATTATAAATCACTTATTTTAAGCTTGACTCACCCTCCACTACACCACCCAGGAAGATCTTTTGCGTTTTCGACATCTCTCCTGCGATATTTCCCAGCTTTCTTCTCACTTGCCCTCCTTCTCACTTCTTATCACTTGCATTTCTGTTTATAAACATACACTTCCTTATTGTACGCATGGTGGCCGCGCATGCGCATCTCGGGAGTTGTAAGATAAGCCCCGCCTCTAGTCTTTTTGTCAACACTGGTTGGACCTTGAGGCACATAGTATGTTCATAAACTATTAAAACTTTTATTTAACGATCTTACTAATACGAAACGTATAAAAATTGTCTTATTTTATAATTAAATTTGATCAAATATACATTTAAATGAACATTTTTTTGAACGCCAGTGTACGGTTGGCGATCTGATTCTGTGAATGCGCATTATTTCTGAATTTAACAAATAAATGTGTTCCTTGTTAATTTAATCTTTAATTAAATTTTTTTTGAGCATGGTATTTATTGACAATTTATATATTGTACAGGTTTATTAAAATCTCTCCATTGAGGTACCGTTAACTTCAGCGGGAATATTTGCTTGCAATGTGTTAAAAATTCGCCTTAATATTTTATTTTTTACCATAGTGAAATATAATGTCAATAAATAAATATTTTTTACTCAAAATCTTCATGTGGAGCCAAACAAAAGAACACCACCAGATATTAAGTTTCCTTTATGACAGTACTAAATTGGTAATTTCTAAATAGTACAGGTTTTATCAAATATTTCCATTGAGGTAACGTTAATTTCAATGGTACAATAGATGCGTTATTTAATACGATCTTCCAGATGGACAAACAATATTCAAAATGTTTTATTTCGTAGTATTGTGAAACATAAAATGGCATATCACATTATATAACCATATTTACAAATGTCATTCAATTTCTTTTTATTTAAAATGTTTATATGAAGATCCAAACAAGACACCACAACTATTACAATTTTATTCAGGTTAGGTAACCTCATTCCATCAGTATTTATTTTTCAATATAATTACAAAAACAATGGATTTAAAACAATGTACAAAAAGCTCAGAAACAAAGTTACTTCAATAGATTCTCATAATGAGCGATCAATGAGAAGAAAGTAAAATCAAGTTAAGTGAAGTGCAATTCACCCTGGTGAAGAAAACCCTAACCTTAATGCAGACTACACCACGGCTCAAGTCTGTGAGGCAAAGCTAAAAAATAAAAACAATAAAATAAAATCCAACTATCGCAAAATATAGTAATTTGAAAAAATGTTGAATTTGAAAGACTGCGTCCGATCTTTCACTGTACAGTTCAATGGCTTATTTTGCAAAACAGCTTTGGAATATCCCAACGTTGCGTTAATGTTAATTCTTTGTCTTCCAGGTCAATGCTTTCGTCCAGCAGGGTCGTCAGTGCTCTGAGGTAATGCCGAGTAACAAATCTTCAATCATTCTCTTAATTTTCTCTCTATATCTGCTATCTCTTCTGTCCTTTCTGAGCCTCTCGCAGCAGTGCATCGAAGTCAAACGACTCCAAGCTGCTCCGGGACAGTGGCTCAACCTCTCGGTTTGAGTCTAATTGATGAAACGAGAAAAATTAGATAGTATCCGACTTGTTTAACAATCAAATATCATGAACAATAAGTATTCATAAATATTTCCACACATAAACATTTATAGAATATTGCATTGCACACAAGCTAACTTGTATTTGTATTCCACAAATTCAATTTAAGAGAAAAGACTGACTTTTAGTAATATAAAGAGTAAAAAAATAAATATACAGTTGTGCAAAATAATGGTTAAAATCCATTAATTTCAATCATTTGAATTTTTTGCTTTATTTCCTTAAAGAAATATAATATAATAAGACTGAGATCTCCGACAAACGCCCATGTTGTGAACAAGGAAATAATTGATTTAGAAAGAGACGCAAACCTAAATCAGCGTAGTGGGATTTGCAGAACTGCCGTCTTCCCCCGAAGCAGATGTCGAATGCGCGTTCATCGGGTCGCCGCAGCTTCCATCCGTTCTCGATTGCAGCATAAGCATCGTTTGTGTTGAAATAAGTTACAAACCCATAGTTGTCTCTAAATAGAGAATAAAACAGAAAAGTGAGCTTTGGCAAAAAACTCCACGTGTACGTGAAATGAAACAAGACTCACCCATGACTCCTGAGATGCACGGTACAATCTTCAACCCTCCCGAAGAGAGAGAATCGATCTTTCAGATCTGATGCTGACATGCTTCCACGGATTCCTCCGACGAACACCACTCTGCGCTCCTCCTTAGGATTAAACACAACCAAGAGTCAAATATACCGATTATATCTCTTATAATGGCATCCCCGATAATTAATCTATAGACTCACAATTGCTTTCTGCTGACATAGTTTTCGTGCCTCCTCACGCTGGCGTTTCAGCTCCTGTCTGCAACTGAAAAAGGAAAATACCAGTCACATTCCCAGGCAAACAGAACGGCAGTAGCCAAAATGCTAGAAAAAGAAAAAAAGCGTAGTTGGGATGGCGACGTAATCATATAAATCAGTTTCTATTCTAACACGCATTCCGAGTTACAATTTGTAGCTTTTTCAACTGCAGTCTTACATCTCTCGTTCACCAAATCAGATTTCAGGATTTGCTGAACTCCTCAACTTAAGGTCAATACTCACCAACTCAAATTACAATGCGCCTCAATCAACAACCATGGGTGTCAGGAGATCACAAAAAGTGGTGCCAACGAATGAGTTTCGGAGTGCCATATTGGATCTGTTTTTTGCAAGGAGAATGACCACGAAGGCTGGCTCTTTTGATGACGTAAATAAGATGTTAAAAGAGCCACTCGGTGGCGCTTACCGCACGTTTTCATAACGCGTCATAGAGTAAACAGAAAAACCTCAGATGTCACGCCCATGGAGCGTTAGCTAAACGTCCGATGACTTTGGTATAGTTTACTAGAAACATTTCAAATCTTGTAGTCGAGTTCTGATTGGTTTAAATTTCGCCTGCATATACAATTTTATTAGTAGTCATATCGATTATGGAAGATATCTGACAGAAAATGGAATATCAGCTGCATACGCTGGTAAACTGAGAAAGAAATGGTGAAAATGCTACAAACAAGAGATTACAGAGAGCGTTTTATTGCAATGGTCGTTGATGAAGAGAACGGCGCTGTTCAATGGTAACTTTTGGTGGTGTTGGTTCAGATGCTTTAAAAACAAATATTTATTGTGTGTAACAGTTCAATAAGAGCTGTATAGTCTACACTTTCCAACCCAACTTTTTTACTCAATGTTTTATGGAACCATCTATACTTCAAAGTTCTGGACAGTCTGGAAATCACAGAAAAGAAGTGGTGCTTCTTATTCGTCCATTGTCAAGTAGCACACTGTAATGGCAAATACAGTAACTATTCTTTCTGTCCAATTAGAGAGCTCAACAACTGACCAGTCAGTGATCAACTATCCAATCTGAGAAAAGCATCACCCTGCCCTGACAGTCTGCTTTTAGAAGCTCCTCCACAAGTGTACAGATTGGTGGAAAAGTGCTATTGGCGTTAACCATGACTAATCATAACTGCCCATCTGACAACATTCATCAGCTCTAGCGATCTCACCTCTTCCATCTGCCATGGGACTTTCCCAGGCTCAGTTCAGGTGAGCGTGAACCAGAACGACAGCAGCGCAGATATCTTGATCTGGATTCTGATCTGGACCTCGATCTTCTGTGGTTGTGTTTTCGAGGAGGAGAACGAGAAGTAGAACGTGAGCTGGAACGAGATGAGGAGCTACTTCCCGAATGCCTCAACCTGTACCTAAAATAAATGTATTGAGGAGTTCGTTTTCATTAGAAATTGTCAAAGTGTTTTAAAATGTGATGTTTGTGTACAACTGCATTTATGACGCCAACCTTTTTGTAGGTGGAGAGCGAGACCGCGATGACGAACAAGATGAGCAGGCTGATTCTGAACTGGCGTGTCTATATCGGCGCTCATAATTCCGTCTTCTTCTCCTACCACGGTCCACTAGCCCCTGCCTCCTCTCAGACACGTCCGACTCCTCCTGGAATGCTTCACTTGTGCAGGGGGAACTGTCCGGAGAAAGCAGCACAGATCCCGATAGACAGTCGGAGATTGTTCGTTGATCAGATGGAGAGCACTCAGTGCTGCAGTAATCGTGATCCAGAACTACAACGTTGATTTCTAAAGTTGGACCGCAGGAGGTGAGTTGAGTCTTTGGGTGCATTTTACTGGGCGGAAGGGGGCGGGGATCGATTATCTGGATGGTTTTACTATTTGAGGCTTTTTTGCATGACTGTTTCGTTCCTTTAGCGGGCACCAGAGGCCTCCAGCTCTGATGTGGTGGAGTGGCAGGTGGAGTGAGTTCTGAAAAGCACAGGATTCAGAATTTTACATCCTGTCATTTCTAGACATTCAGAATTACTAGCAGACCCTGTCAGTGTGATATATTTGTGATGTACTGACCGGCGGTGCTGCTGAGGTCAATCAGTCGAATCGGAATCTCATCTTGTGATGGTTCTGGAGCCAAATGCTCTTTCCCGGCTGTACATAAACAAAATAGCACAAAGCTCTTCATTCTGCTTCAATTTTGTGCTCACGTAAAAACATGAACATATCTTATCAAAGATCAGATGTGGGTGAGCTGATATCTATCTTATACAAATGAAGATGAATAAAATTAATCATGCACCTCGAGTCTCAAACTGCTCCAATAGACTTGTAACATCTGTTGCTTCAATTCCTGAAAAACAAACATATAAAAATCTAGTTTGGATAATATATTACTAAAAAAAGACAATGAATCCAAAACTCCGAAACACAGTTCAGTTTCAAACTTCCAGTGTGAGACTGAACTGTGTTTCAGTTTCTCCGTCCAAAAACAGCAATCAAACCTACAGAGATGTACTTATATTTCAGAGTAGAGTTGAGTCGAACAATGGAAGGAGCAACCCTCTCTTTTCAGTGGAGCTAAGGCCTCTACATTCCGACTCGAAATTCGCACACATCTCTGGATGGCTTCTCAGCAAAAGAGCCAGCTTTTATTTGTTGTTCACCTCGCGAAAAACAGATCCGATACTCATTTTTGTAGGCACCACTTGTTCCGTCAGATGTGTGAGGTCCAGTTGGCGCCCATGGTTTTCGAGGTGCGTTGTAGCGCAAAATTTCTGAGTGAAAATTCGGATCAGTGTGTATAGGCCTTTATTTTTGTTTCTGTTCTGGTTCGAGCTGTTTGCATAATGCTGCCTGGGTACCATGTTGTATAAATGGGGTTTGCTGGGAGTTTGTTTGTAAACTGTTGGTTTGGAAACTGTAGTTCTGGAATTATGGGCCATGTAGTTGCCCCAAGTAGAAATAGAACAGGAAAATTTCTGTGAAAGGGTTGGAAAGGGACATAAATAAAAACCAAAGTGCATCAAAGTGTTCTGTTCAAGCCTCATCTCGCTGAAAACGCTGCATTAATGCGCTCTTAAGTTGTTTGCGTGAGGTGAAGTTTGGATCTATATCATGCAAATATTGTAGGGGTTTCAAATCATAATTTAAGTCAAATGCTTAATCTTTCTAATGGTTTTTTGTTAACGTTATTAGCCAATTTAAAGTGTTACTTGTTTAGTTAGAATAACAGCTAATATAGCTGCACATTGGACATTTTCAATGACAAAATTGCTTGACGCCATCCAACAATTTCCATCTATAATTCCTATAAAACAGACACTCACCAATTTCTCCACACGTTGCCTCGAGTCTCCGTTCCACTGTGGTGTTTTGACAGGTCTTCTGAGCTGTAGATCCAGGTTCAGATCTGGAATTTCCTTGATATGGAACACAACTTTCTGTGCCTGAACTCTGAACTTCCGTTGGAGCTTGGAGAGCGATTGACTCAACCTTGGTACACAATGGAACCAAAACTGGGTTTGGTGGATCAATACAACAATGTAAAGGTCCTCTGAGCTCATTTCTTATTTTCGTGGATTTTCTGGTTTTGACTTGTTTATCCTTGGATGTAATATTTTCCATCTTAACGCTCACTGCTTTGATTTCATCTCTCGGTTGACACTCGTCAATGAGCTTTTGGTTGAACATATCTGGCAGGAATGGCGGAAGCTCCCTGGGAACGATAGCAATTGATGGCCATTTTGCTCGATAGTCCATTCGTTTCCAATCTGAAGGCCGGTTCTTCTGTCTGAGGAGACGATACTGATCCAGACTGAGCAGTTTGGGCTTTGGAGGCAAAGTCATATTTTTTGAGGATGAGTCCAGAGATTCTGGGTGATCTGAAGCAACCTCTTCATCATTGTCAAGTGGAATCTCATAAACAGTGGTTAGGGCTTCAGCAAACTTTACCGATTTCTTCATACGTTTTCCATTAATGGGGACTGGAGCATTGCGCAGAGATGTAGCACCTTCTTCTAAACTCTTTTCCTCTTGACTCTCTGTGTGTGAGTTCCTTTCATCTTTTTTCTCTTCATACAAGATCAAAGACGTACTACGTATTAACTCTTTTCTAAAGTCCTCTTGTTCTTCGTAACCTTCTACATCAATAAACTCATTGTCCTCATCTTCTTCTTCAGTGCTGTGATCCTTACCGCTGATGCAGTATGGATGCATGTGTCTCACCAGATCTGCAAGTAACTCCAGTGTGTCTTCAGTAAACGTTGGATCTGATTCGATCCGGAAGATTCTTCGGAAACGACATTTGCTCTCTTTGGGAATCTTCTCATGCTTGTTTCTCTGTTGTGTCTCGCTCTTGTATCCAAATTGGCATCGTGGTCTCAGCTGTCTGTCTGATGCAATCACCTCCTGATGGACAGAACCAAAGCGAATTACCTTCTTGGAGCATCAGGTCACGGTTACCTCTGTACTGAGCGTTTCATCTTCAAATATTTGAAATTACATGCAAAAACCTATGCAAACCAGTAAACCAACTTCCACCCCCCCACCACCATTCCCTTACACCTCATGATGCCGTATTGATAAGATACATGGTTCTGAAGGTTTACCAAATGCATTACTGTATGGCTTTTCAGACTGACTGCGCTCAACCCAGGGTTATCATCACCATTCTAAACAATGCTTTTAACCCCGGGCAAAGTGGTGTTAGCATCGCATTTTTCCCAGGGTTCTGAAACCCTGCTTCGGGCCAGAGTTGGAGGTTTAGGAATGTACAGTGTATATCGTTTGTTATTGAGTACCCAGGATTAACCATAAATCCCAGGTTTCGTAGTATGAAAACAAGATTACAGATAACCCTGCATTCTGTTTATCCGGGGTTTAGGATTACCCAGGGTTAAGATTTTCAAGTGTGAAAAGCCCTTCTGGGTAGTTTTTAGAAAGATATACAATCAATCAAACGATAATTTGACATACCAAAGGCAATTTTTCTGCTTTCAAACTGCATGAAAGACCCATAATGTGGGTTTATTAATGATCAGCTAAAATCTAAATACAGAGGTGGGGATCAAGCAAGACATACTCTTCCTGGCTTCACAGCAGGCGATGGGGCTAGTGCTCTTTCCTTGTCCAGCGAATGGAGGTGATTCCTGAACTGTGAAAAAAATAATGCAAGTGTAAAAATGTTAGACGTTAAAGAAAAGCTCACTCATTGTTTTCACCAATATCTCTACCAACACTTTGCATACTTGATTCTATAGTGATTTGCTTATATCTGTTAAATGTATGACAGTATACAGGCTACGCATTGTCATCACTTTCCCACCAGACCAAGCCCCATTCACTGAGACTGTGAATGAGACTGAGACACACACATAACTAAACGTAGTGTTCGGGACATCACCCACAGGCTTTAACAGAAGGCAAATGAGGGTCAAAGCTGAAAAAAAAATCTTAATTAATGAGTTAAACCAGGGCAGGACATGGGCGCTTAAATATGATTTCAAATGAAAATGTATAAAATCATAGTTGTATGGTACTGAAAGGTTTCACCAACCCCAATGTCAGCCTTATGAATGGAAAATATCTCTGCATCTGGAAGCGTGTCGAATGGAGACAAGGTTTCGACATCTACACAGTCCAAAATTTCAGTTAGTGCAGACAAAAGAGACGCCTCCGTCTCCACACACTCCATCTGTGACTTCTCCTGAAACATAGACAGGATGGAAGGGTCCAGACCTCCACCGAACCCGTTGGAGATTTTATCTCCATCCAAATCAAACACATCATGCTTGTCGTACTCCACCTAAGGATGGAAAAGTACCAATTATGTTTTGTTTCAGAACAAATTTGTGTATTTTGTTGCATTGTCCATAAAGCAAACCCTATACATTTTCTAACCAAAAAATAATCTAGACCAGTTTGAACAAAAAATATAAAATTCTTAATAATTCATATACAGCTTGCAACAAAAGTGCAAGCTAATTATAATTTGCTTAAAAGAACGTAGCAAGAAGGGTAGGGGTAATAAGTAAGTGGCGCTTTAAGTCGTGGTTTGTAGCTAATTGAGCAATTAATCCAATAATGAAGCACAAAGTTATACAGTACTTTATACCCTGCAAAATATCTAATTTAACTTTTTTGGAAGGGTTGGTGCTTGCCAGTCAACGGTAGGGGCAACACTGGTATTACAAACAAGTGTTTGCATGGAAATTGTAGTTGATTGTATTTGCTGGTAAAGCCTATCTACAGATAAAAACAGTGTGGCAATCTAATATATTTTGTTATTGTTACTTCAGTATTTTAAGAACGGTTTCATACTTTATTTGAGTATTTACATTTCTTTCTTATTTTGCCATTCAGAAATAAAAAAGTGCACTTTTACTCTGCCAGTTCATTAAAGAACTCTAAATGTGAAATATAAATGCAATTTATGTATTGATTAAACAAGGAAGTATATGGTATCTAGCCGAGTAAACAGTTGACTCAAATTATGATCTAATCAAACTTAAATCTAAATTATTTTATGGCTTTTATGTGTTTATAGCAATACCATTTTAATGGGCATTACCTATGCACTATAAACACCTTAAGTAGACGTGTAACACGCACGTCAATCTTTCTGACAGACAGACAGGTGGGCAGGAGACAGATCACAACCAGAAATGGGTCTTTCATTAACTTTATCTGTATTTGAGGATTTGCACAGGAATAAAGCATCAATGGGTCTCGAGAGTAATTTTTATTTAAATATTTGGGAACATTTGACACTGATCGAGTTCCGGTGGTGTCAATCCGACATTCCAGCACAGTATTAAATATTATTGCGGTAATAAAAAGTATCTACGGTCTGTCGTTACAAATAAATTATGATAGTGCCGGTCTGTAATGCACAGAACTGCAGTTAAAGAACACCAGTCATGCGCTAAAATGACATTAATCGATCGTGCCAAGCTGTTGTGGCAATGTAACGACGTCGACAGTTAATTTCTGTACATTTATAACGCGTGTATAACTTCACATCCGCTTCCAGCACGCGGTGACGTCCACGTGTTCACACATCGACCGATTTTAAAGCACGTTTTGGTAGTAAAAACACCCGCAAATCACCATCCACTGTGTCATAACACAAACAGGTAAACGATTCGAATATCCCGGAGTACCTGTGCCGCTGCATTTTCGACCAAACCACTCTTTAAATCCTTCAGTTTTACGCCATGCGGCGCCGCCATTTTAATTTGGAGAGAAGAGCTCCCCACGAGGAAACCGATGAGTCACGTGACAAAGCGCTTCCCGGGAAAATGTTAGCGCAAGCGCGTATGCGTTTTAAACAAAAACGACATTTCTTTCATTTCTTGGCGCCAATTCGTGACTGAAAAGTATTTTTACACAATATGTATTTTATTATATTTAAATGTTTCCTTTATTTTAATCTAAGATACTTAAAATCACACAAGTTTAATTTTATACAATTTATGGCTCACAGTGACATCTAGCGGTTGGATTTTTGTCACAAGACAGACAAAAAACTTGTTGACCGACAATAGACAACATATCCCTTTTACAAATGATTTTTTTTTTCGTTAAATAAGCATAAATTTAAACATAAAAACATTGAGATTACACCAAGGTTTTGCCTTGTTCCTTTATAACCTATAATATTTTTTATTTTTATTTTATATATTGTATTAAATTAGTCCCTCATTAAAACATTTTATGTACATTGCATTTGAAAATGTTATTGTTTTTTGTTTACTTTAATGTGTATATTACAAAAAATAAAAGCAATATTGAATTTTTCTTTCTTTTTTTTTTAAAACCAGAGACACTTATTCTCCAATATTAAATAAATATACCGGTAAATTACCAGTCTGATCAAGTTGGAATGTATTTTTAGACGTTTCGTTCAAAAACTAAGATTCAATCCCACTGCTCATGTTCTATCTCTATCTCATGTATTTGTTGAGCAAGGGTAAGTCAGGTTCCATGTGTTTTGGAGCAGAAGGAGCCACTTATGAAAGTAGGTCACCTTCCGGATCCCTCCAGACCCTGCATTTGCTTCTTTAGAGAGATTCAGGATACTATCGCTCACTAATTGTGATTTTCTTCTTCCCAGGTCTTTCCAGACCCTACATGTCCTCATCCTCTTTCCCCTCTTCACCCTTTTGATCTCAATTCCTCATTTATGTTCCTTTCCTTCAGTGGTGGTCTCTCAGACTTTGGTTGACTGGAGACCCAGAGAACATCTCAAATTGAACCTAAAAAAATGCATAGATGAAAATGAAAGACAGCTGAGCGAGACCAGTGAGGTTCTCTGATAACATTGGTCTACGGACATCTTCTCCTTTAGAGAACATTCCATGTTCTAGATTGGTTTGTTTATCTTATGGGTTTACGGAAGCTGATGATTCCCTTTTAATGACCATCTCTCTTTCAACATCTATAGGTGTTGTTTTTGCCACTATGTCTATTGGTGTGTCGACTGTCTGCCTATCAGCATTTCTCTCTGCTCTCATTCCTTTGTGCTTGTTCTTTTTTTAACCTTTCTCTCCCTCTCTCTCCCTGCACACATGGAAAACAGACGCCCATGTGACCAGCAGCAGCAGTGGATCTCCAGAGCAGTGCATGCAGCAGACCCTCGTCTGCTCTCCCAACGTTTCCCAGCATTTGGCTGCGGCGGGCGACATGTGAGAAGATGTCTGTGGGAGGCTGCGCATGTCCCGGTGAGCACAAACACACACTCATGCTTGCTTCCATTTGCTTGCATGCTCGTTGCAGTGACACAGAGAGCAGCGCAGGTTCAGGTTCTGATGTGCTGGAACATCATGGCTGCCGTCTCTGAGCTTTGACTTTTGCTGCCATCGCTAATATGGAGTTGTGCTTTTAAAGAGACAGTTCGCATAAAAACCAAGATTACATCATTAACTCCTCATCCTCATCTGTGAGATCCAGCAGAGACTTTTGTTCCCAAAACACACCTGGGTATATTTAAAGCCGAGAGATTTTCATTCCACAGAGGAACCATTGGAGTCAGATGGATTGGTAATGGTTAAACCATTGGAGTCAGTGATGGTTAATCCACTGGAGTAAGATGGATTGGTTTGGTGATGGTTAAATCACTGGAATCAAATGGATTGGTTTGGTGATGGTTAAATCACTGGAATCAAATGGATTGGTTTGGTGATGGTTAAATCACTGGAATCAAATGGATTGGTTTGGTGATGGTTAATCCATTGGAATCAGATGGATTGGTTTGGTGATGGTTAATCCACTGGAGTAAGATGGATTGGTTTGGTGATGGTTAAACCATTGGAATCAGATGGATTGGTTGGGTGATGGTTAATCCACTGGAATCAGATGGATTGGTTGGGTGATGGTTAATCCACTGGAATCAGATGGATTGGTTTGGTGATGGTTAATCCACTGGAGTCAGATGGATTGGTTCAGTCATGGTTAATCCACTGGAATCAAATGGATTGGTTCAGTCATGGTTAAACCATTGGAATCAGATGGATTAGTTTGGTGATGGTTAATCCACTGGAGTCAGATGGATTGGTTTGGTGATGGTTAATCCACTGGAATCAAATGGATTGGTTCAGTCATGGTTAAACCATTGGAATCAGATGGATTAGTTTGGTGATGGTTAATCCATTGGAATCAGATGGATTGGTTTGGGGATGGTTAATCCACTGGAGTAAGATGGATTGGTTTGGTGATGGTTAATCCACTGGAGTAAGATGGATTGGTTTGGTGATGGTTAATCCACTGGAATCAGATGGATTGGTTCATTGGAATCAGATGGATTAGTTTGGTGATGGTTAATCCATTGGAATCAGATGGATTGGTTTGGTGATGGTTAATCCACTGGAGACAGATGGATTGGTTTGGTGATGGTTAAACCATTGGAATCAGATGGATTGGTTTGGTGATGGTTAATCCACTGGAATCAGATGGATTGGTTTGGTGATGGTTAATCCACTGGAATCAAATGGATTGGTTTGGTGATGGTTAAACCACTGGAATCAAATGGATTGGTTTGGTGATGGTTAAACCATTGGAATCAGATGGATTGGTTTGGAGATGGTTAAACCATTGAAATCAGATGGATTGGTTTGGTGATAGTTAATCCACTGGAATCAAATGGATTGGTTTGGTGATGGTTAAACCACTGGAATCAAATGGATTGGTTTGGTGATGGTTAATCCACTGGAGTAAGATGAATTGGTTTGGTGATGGTTAATCCACTGGAATCAGATGGATTGGTTTGGTGATGGTTAAACCATTGGAATCAGATGGATTGGTTTGGTGATGGTTAATCCACTGGAATCAGATGGATTGGTTTGGTGATGGTTAATCCACTGGAGACAGATGGATTGGTTTGGTGATGGTTAAACCATTGGAATCAGATGGATTGGTTTGGTGATGGTTAATCCACTGGAGTCAGATGGATTCCTGTCCACTGCCTCTATCAAGATTAATATAACAAATAGCTTTTTTAAGTTTTCATTGTGGGACTAAAACTTCTTGGTAGACCAGGACCACTGAGGATCCTCCACCACATCAAAATCTTGTTTGGTGAGCGTGGCGTGGTCAAGGCTAGCTTCTTGAAGGTTTCATATAATTATTGTGAAACATACGTATTGTGGCATTATTCCCGCTTGATGTTTCAGGTGCTATAGCAAATGTAAACACAGGCGCCAAAGAAAAGTGAGTGCTGCTTTTTGAGGTGATGTATCTTTAAACTGGCGTGCACTGTGAATCCAGTGGAGGGTTACAGATAGAGAGAAGAGGAGCACTGCTGTGTCAATCTGAGTCCCAGCGATTGGCTCTGCTCATCACACACAAACACTCACTCATCTGACTCAAAATGGCTTCCTACAAGAGGAGAGCAGGGACAGCAGGGGCACTGTGCTGCAGACATCAGCACTCACTCCCTCACACAGAGTCTGAATGTGTTTTCTCTCTATTCAGGGATTCTGAGGATGAGCAGAAGAGTGCGCTCTCAGCTTTGTGCACATATAATAATAGATAGCGCTACAGGAAAGTGTGCCAATTTCAGAAAGAAGCTCCTTGCCAACGACATAAACCATTGTAAATATTTGTAGACTATTCAATGCACAGTATATTTCGAACACAAAATGATTGTTAACCTTCTGTCACCTGCTCTTTTATCTTCAAAAGCTTCTTTAATTTAAAAATCTTGGAAACCAATTTTCAGCCTCGGAATTCAAAGCCTAATAAAAAAAAATCTTTCTATTTTCTCAAAATAAGTCAAATAATCTTTACCCTAGAAGTGTAAACAAAGTGTGAAAAAAATCATGATTTTAATTCTAAATTTAAGCCTTTTCAGCTTTTATATTTCAGTTTTTGCAGTGCGTCCAATGGGAAAATAAACTATACTTCGGAAAAATCTTATCAGTGGACTTAAGTCCTACAAGAACTTAAAAGTCAGGCCAGCAGCATTCATAAGAGAAGATATGGCAGCATGAGAAGACAAATAAATCCATGAAAGAGCTGGTGAGCAAGTTCAGAAAGTAAGAGAATGACCCTTACAGCCTTAAAATTACATTAGAGAGGTCAAATGCTTGAGCTTCTTGAATAAATTTAAGAGAATTAAAAAAAAATCACTAGTGCTAAAAATAGGGTAGTGTCTGCCGCGTGACATTTTAGATTAATTATATTTTGAATAATGTATTTGTGGTCAGGCTCATTTCAGAGACATCCACATGCGTTTTGTGTGTTGTATTGACATTGACATAGGAGCACTAGGCCAACCAGATTGTGAGAAGCCATGTGCTCTTAATAAAATCTATAATAAAATCATGATTACCCTCGATAAAAGTGTCAGTTCCCAGATTCTCAGTGCTTCTCTAACAGTAAATAAAAAGGAATTCAGAAGTTTCTCTCAAATGTTGTTATTCAGGGGGAATTGATTATTTAGATTTATTCATGTATTTATATATGAATAAACATGAATGACTGATCCCTCCATGCAGACAGTTTGAGTGAGCGTTCAGCTCTCTGACACTCCCAGCAGTCCCATGGGAGACCTGTCAATCATGCAACAGCCATGCCCAGTTTGCCCACTACTACAATCTTGACAACACTCACCAATCTCTCCTCAAACTGTTAGGGGGTAGCCCGTCTAAAATCATACTTTTATTCACTCATCTGATTAAAACGTTTATAAAGCAGTCGTAGTTTTGGCTTGTAATGATTTATAAAAGTAAAACTACTGGGGTTCTTGACGTTGTCTTGCAAAACCTCAAAACTAAAGGGGAATCTTACAAACAAGACCTGTTTATTCTGAGTATTTGTAACAGAAGAGGTCTAGACGCTAAAATACAAATGCAGCATGATATACATCACCAGCCACTTTATTAGGTACACCTGTCCAACTGTTTATGCTAATTTATAATCAGCCAATCACAGGGTAGCATATATATATATATATATATATATATATATATATATATATATATAAAAATAAAAATCTGCCAGGGATTTAAGAAAGACATTTGCTTTTCTTATGGCCATGCCCTGCTTGTGATGTCAAAACAGATTCATCAACTAGATGGCAGCAGTTGCATCAGTTCTTAATTATGAAGCCGATGCTTATTTAACAAATAGTCTTTATTATTAATACAGAGCATTTTTATGCATAAAAAAAATCTAAGAAACTTTATATATAATCAGGCACAAATGTCTGTGACACAGAGTGCGTACAACTTATATTTTAGTTGTTTACATGTTTAAATAATCGATTAGCATTAACCGTTCTCGATGTGACCTGATATAAAAAAATAATAATTTAATGCAAACCACCCATGGGGTGCTGCAGCAGGCGGTTTGCTTCAGGGCACTTTTTAGGACATGGGGGTTGGGGGTGCATTAGTGTGAGTGCTATCAAGCCAGTGACAGATGGAAAGCTCTTGACTTCCTGTCGACTTGTGAAGGAGATAGTGCTGCAGCTCCCCCCTCGGCTCTTTAACTGCCCCCTCAGCCCTGAGCCTGGCCTCCAGAGATACTCGAGCATGACGGAGGAAGGTGAGAGCACATTGCTTCAGCTGATTTTTTTCATTAGTTTAAGATCCATCTTTAAAAATGCTGTGCAAAAGTTTTCGGCAGGTGTGACCGATGCTGTAAACAAACACTTACAGAGATAAAAGTAAACTTACAAAATGTAAACAAAATCAAAACCTGAATCAAATCGATATTTGGTGTTACCTTTTGCTCTAAAAAAGTAAATTATAGTCAGGTGTATGGCTGCAAATGTCAAAAGCGCAGAATGTTGAATCCCAGTCATGAACTGAAATGTAAACATCTGTGTAGGAGGATTAAAATAAACGAGGAACATCCAAACTCAAGGTCAGGGCCATAGCTGGCCAAGTGGAATTGTAATATGGGGTCCTCTAAAATGTGCCCAACACACAACTTCACTACATGCGTTTTTTTTTCTCCAAAAAAGCCAAGTTGAAAGATTAAATAAATTAAAAAACCTCCTGTAAAATATTCTTACATTTGGAATTCTGACAGTCAATAATGCTTACTTTAATGATGTAAATAATTTGTGAACACAATTGAAAAAGAAAAAAAAAAACAAAATAGAACCTGAAAATGTGCCCAGCACTCAATTCACAATAAAAAAAAGCCAAGTTCAGGATGGAATAACTTGAAAATGCTACTGTAAAATATTGTTAAATTTTGTATTCTGATAGTCATTAATACTTAGTTTAAAGATGTACCGGTATATAATTTTTAACACATTCAAATAATGAAATTAAAAAATAAAATTTGCACACAATTCCCCTTTTTCTTTTGAAAAATGCTAAATATTCTTAAATTTTGGATTCTTGCAGACAATAATACTTACTAAAATTATGAGAGAAAATAAGAAAAGGAACATCCAAGCACAATTTGGAATTTGTTCTTAGGAATAATAGACTCAACACCTTTGTTAGACAATAAATGGTTTCAACCAAACACTAACTAATGCTTTGTATCATCATCTGTGTCAAAAAATTGTTATGAGCACAACAGTAAGGCTTAGTTATGTTAGTTAAAAAGTCAAGGCTTAGTTAAAATGTCTCAAATATTAAATTTAGATATAAAGAAAATCACCCGGCTGCAAATTGGCCTTTTAAGAGACTGGGAACCTGTTCCTTGGCTCTTACTGTGGTTCTCTTGATGGTGTTATACAGGTTACATCTGCTTTTATGTACAGTAAGTGCATGCATCGTCCAGCAAACAAATACTCGGGTGGATCAACCTCATGACAGTGAGATTATTGTTGGAATTCTTGTTTCTTCGAGTGATCGTATGACTCTGGGGACGATGCTTGTCTCTTCCTCTCGTGAGATGCATTCTGTTGTGACAGACTGGCTTGTTATTGGTCAGTATATTACAGTGGTCCTCATTGATCCTTGGCTCAGTGTTAAGTGTCTCCTTACGAACTGAACCGGTTGTGATTGATTATCAGAGTCCCAGAGGAGTGTAATCATCACTTCCGGAGGCTCAAAGCAGTCTTAAGAGGACTCATGCTGCTCAGACATGTGAATGTGCTGACGAATCATTGATCAGCTTTGACAAGCTTTAGCTCTGTAATCACCTCACAATTGATTCTTTTATAGACTTGCCTATTTTGATGTTTATGCTTCTTACAACATAATAAAACCATATATCTAAGATTAAACTTTTAGCTCTTCACTTCTGTTCAAAAATATGAATTAGTGAAAATTGAACCCAAGAAACCACTGCTTGACTGAAGATGTGTACAGGGTGTAATGCTTTTGCCGTATGCAAATGAACCAAAACTCTGCACCTTGACTGGTATCCAAGAAACTCCGGCACCCCAATAGCAGCTTGTTCATGGAGGTGCCTGTTGTGTTCATGGCACCAATCACAGACCCTGAAGTGGCAATAGGCACAGTTTCTGCAATGTGTATATCAAGTTATAGTTAGGCTTTGCGTTGCCTCGATGCAGAAGTATAAATCAGGCTTAATCCTCAAAATAAACTTTACAAACACCAACACGCGGGAAGATATAGTTTTTAAGAGCAGCGCACACTATAATGCTAGTAATTATACTATTTAATACTTGTATAATAATGACAAAAATTGTGGAATCTTTTAAAAGCAATACTGTATTTTATTACCGTACAAATTACACAATGATAATGAAAAACAACCAACAAAGCATTGATGAAACCATTAGAAAGACATTTACTATTCCAGTACAGCTCATCTTTTCAAAATACTTTGGAAAACATCTATTTCTATTTACATCTATCTAGTTTCTCTTTGTTGTGAAGCAAGTCTTTGGTAAAATGTAGATTTTAAACAGAAGTATTCTTACAAACACTGGCTCGCTCCTTTTTACCAGCGATTTTTAACTAAGGAAACTAATAGTCTTTGAGGACACAGAGATGTGAGTAAATTGCGTCACTAGTTGGAGAGCTCCATGGTTCACAAGTGATGTAGATTTATTTCTCTGGTGACTTTGACCCTGGTCGTGATGCAGTGAATGGTTTTGTGTGTAAAAGATGAAACTGGAGCTATGCTGAGCTCGTGTCCATGACCGTAACTCCTAATTTATGACCATCTTAGTCGATTTGTGAGTGAGAAAGTGCTGAGTGAAGGAATAACACTGATGGAAGGAGTCAGATTTCGAAGGAGCCGGAGTGAGCTCTTGTGATTATCTGTGGTGTAGATGCTGTTTTGTAAGTGCTGGAGTCATGTGAAACTCGGAGGAGCAACAATGTGCTTATGATTGCTTTCTGGAGAGCAAGTGTACAGGGCTATCAGGAAATGCAGAAAATTCTGAGTGGTTAGATATTGGTATTTGCGAATAATTAAACAATAATGGAATACTTTTTTAGAAAGAATGATTTGTCTTGGAGAGCCCTTGTTGATGCAGTATAACTACCTTGTGTCTTGTGGCGGTCCTCAATCTTGCCATGACAATAAAAGTTTTTGAGCCTCCTACCCAGCTGTTTTTGCTTCGGTTCATGACTGGCGTTTAGCCTAAGTGTGACATCGATGACCTTGTTTCGTACTATCAGTGGGCACACACTGGACAATAATCCTTCAAAACCACAGACTTTATGCAAGTGTAACAAATATTAATAGTATACCAAACATTGAATATTTGGTATTATTTGGTTATTGCTTGTTTGTTTCGTACACATTCCGAGGGCCTAAATGTGCTCCACCAAATTTCACACATACATCAGAATGTAAGAAATTTGATGCCTCCATAGGTCCAACATATTTAAGTTAATTTAATTTAACTTCAATGATCAAATTAAGTTACACAGTTAAGTTACAGTTAACACTTATGTTGCTTTCTCAGGTTCTCAGACTTAAATTAATGCAATATAGATCGCATTTCCAAAATCGTCAGGAAGTCCAAACTCCATCGGTGTTATCGCAAGGTACTTTGATGTTAAGTTGCGAAAATGTTTTGACTTCGTGCCATCGAAATTCGACATATCCCCATAAACAGGAAGTTGTTATAACTCAGCTCTACAATGTCAGATCGACCCCGAATTTACCAACTATGTTAACTCTTCATGTCTGAACTCGTCTACAACATACTCTCTGGGTTACAGCGACACCAGGTGTTCACAAAAAGTACAACATTTAACATTTATACTGTACTTTTTTTAATGCCATTTTTGGTAGATTATTGGCCAAAACAATGACAGAAAAAAATAAAGCAGCACCTGGTGCTCACGTCACTGTCATTCGTTTTAACAATTCCTGCTTGAATAAAACTCCTAAATAACGACCGACCGTAGTAAAACTGTGCCCGAGTCCTTTGATCGCTGCTTGCAGCTTTAATTTAGCTTTTATTTTTGGTTAGCTCAATTTTAAATGTACATTTGTTTTCATTTCTGAAAGCTTTTTTCACACCAGCCTAGAACTTGTGCAAAGCTCTTAATATTATAACAAATTATTGCTCTTTATGCATGGAATTAAATGTTTAATTTTCTAAAGAGTAATGTTTTATTCATTTTATTTGATGGTTAATGTTGTGATCATTATCAGGTATTATCAAATGTACATGTAATAGATCGAAAAGGCCAGCTTTAACCACTGTGTGCGTTTACTACAACTAATATTATAATATTATTATTTGTATTAGTGTAGAGGGGGTGAAAGAGCGTGATTCCCAGAGAGAGAGAGAGAGAGAGAGAGAGAGAGAGAGTGGTCGAGAGAGTATCACGCAGGCCTGACCGGTGCGCGCTTCTATTGTTCGCTCGCCGCTCAAACACAAAGACCCACGGCGCGTTCACGAGGCCTTGCGCCACTCAAACCGGACGATTCCGCCCCAAACTCCGTCGTTTCTCATGAGCCAACACCGCCTCCGTAACCGTTAACCGAGCTCCGGGATTGAGAGCAGATCCCGCCTGGAGCCGCTGGATCCTCCGGTACATCAGTGTTTCAGGTAACGTTAAAGTCCATAGCGGTTTATTTACGCTGATTAAAAGCCCCGCTTCTCCGCTGTATGTAGAGTTAAACGGTTATAATCGACGCTATCGTGCAGTTTGATAAATATTGGTGTTTTCCAGTTTGGAAAACGTTTGTTTTGATGTTTTATTTGAACGGTTGCTCGGTTTGGGTGCTGGTGTTTATAACAGTTAGCTTTAGCCTTTAGCCACAGGCCTCATCAGCTGGGGTTTTTACGGCGTTTGTCGCCTGTTTTGATATAAATTATTATGTATTTACTACAAGTACACGAGTTGTAACTATGTAACGCCTCAATGACCATTTCTTGTGTTTTATTGTTAGAATTTAATGTGGGAATCGAGTATAAACACAGTGAGCACAGATGTCTCATGACCAACGTTATCGCCAACGCTAATGTTCCAATGTATACAGCGTCGTTATGTTTATTCATTTTTTATTTTGTTTTTTTAACTTGTTTTTTTTTAACACAGTTTTACTCATTATTTCACATAACATTGTTTTCCAAAACATATCTGAGTAATTACACATTTACAACCAAGCACTACTGAACTCAAGAAAATATGCAAGTTGCTCACTTTTTCCTTCCTCCTCATGTTCACGACTTTTATCAATAATTTTTTATCAGTTAGAACGTGAAAGGTGATGTTTTCAAGAAAGTTGGTTAAAAATTTGCTTCGTTTTTCAATGGTTTTTAATCATATTGAACACGTTTTAGCACGCCACTTAAACATAGTATGTGAGTTACAATGTACAACTAAATCAGGCAAGTTTTCAGATTCATTTAATTAAAAAAGGAACAGTTTTTGATCATTAAAAAGGTAACAGAGCGGTTACTCCACAATGTTGGTTCCCATTCCCCTAAATCCCAATATACACTTCTACATCATACACCATAGTCTTTATGTAGACACAGACCCCTACACCATTGCGTGTTGTACAATAATTGTATCTTGGCACTGGTCCGCAAAAGCCTGGGATTGGTCAAGTGACATATATACAGATGCCTTCATCATGTGCACAAAAAATAGTTTAGCGATTTATCGTAAAAGCGGAGAAATGTAACCAATCTGTAGATGGTCAATTGGGATAAAATGAGTTAGATCTAGGACAGGCAATCAAAACACTTGTGAATAATTCCAAACGTAACGGTCTTCAGCGAATCATTGGAAACTAGCTTTTATGGAGCGATTTTTTTGGATGCAGGAGGCACTGCAAAGACTTGTCGCAGAAGTATTGGACACAAGACATGCATAATCCCCTTTAAAAGTTCTAGAGGATTGTGCTCACCAAGGCCCAAACCGTTGTTTTGTAGATGATCTTCATTTAGTTCTATTTTTATGAAACCGGAGGCTGCTGCAATCTTATACTGTTTACAAGCTGTTTACCCCACTCTGAATATAAATTGCACCTTTGTTTATGTTAAACATTGTAGTTTTAATGATCAGTGAAAGCATATTTTTTTGGGTGAACGGTCCCTTTAA
Organism: Danionella cerebrum; assembly: GCA_007224835.1. Classification (NCBI taxonomy): domain Eukaryota; kingdom Metazoa; phylum Chordata; class Actinopteri; order Cypriniformes; family Danionidae; genus Danionella; species Danionella cerebrum. The sequence continues at coordinate 423,440 of SRMA01026544.1, read as the reverse complement.
AAGCATTAATGGTTAGCTTAATGATCTTAACTCAATCAGAATTTCCTCTAAATTCTTCCCAGAATAATCAGCAGCCTGCATCTCACTCCATCCGCTCACTCTAATACTGTATAATCACATTTACTGTAAATGTGGTGTGGGATGAGCTGAGAGCACACGTTTCACCCAGGCAAAGGGTGATGATTTAATTCAGTTCCAGATCATCAGCTCTGCTTCTCCTGATGTGAATCCCTTCTTGACTGATGGCTAAGCTTGATTTAGGAAGCGATAACATGGTAACCAGAGAGCAGTGAATTAACGTAGTTTAAATAGTAGAAAATAAAAATAATTTACAATGCTTTAAACCTCATCCACGGAGAAACATCAGCTTCAGAGCTCTGTGGGAAGCCGTGTCGAATATCATTATTTATTTACTTTGTCTCAGAGGATGTCAAATTTTGTGTCTTTGTGATAACAAATCATCTCACATGATGCGTGTTTGGCTTTGCTTTCAAAGCAGATCTTTGTATAAAGGGTGTTTTTTATTTATTATTGCATTCACATTTGGTGCTTTTGCAAACTCTGACCAATAATTCTGAGGTGAGTTTTTAGTTATTTTTTTCTGATGAGCCCTAGAGGAGAGGGATGTACAGAGATGTTTGGTCTCGCATTGCAGTAGATTTGACTAAATGTTGACTAGAGAATATTTATGTATAGTCATATACTGTGAAGAAAAATGGTGTGAACATGCCAATTTTGGACTTATTCAATACAGATAAATTGATCACGTGATTGGCTAATGACTCTCTTCACCACACTTACATCCCAGCGCGCCTGGAGAGGATGCTGATGGCTGGCCAACTCTACATTTGTGGTCTAGAGTTCAGTCAGTATGTCTGTCTAGAGAGAAGGATTGAGTGTTTGAAGAGATTTCCGTAATGATCAATTATCATTCTGAAATGTATAGCAATTGCATTGTTTGGTTAGAGCCATTAAAATGCACCAGGGGTACTACCGGTTTTCGTGCAAGATGTTCACCAAAAACTGATAAAACTGATGCGTTGAATTTCCTCGTGTTGAAGTCTTCTCTTCTGAATAGCTTTATCTCGATCAGAGAGCTGTCTCTGTCATTTATTTGGGCGATGCATTTAATTCTGGTTATGATGTGGCTTGGTTCTGGGGAAGACAGGGGTTGTGACCTCATTGTGGCTCAATGCTTGGTGTGATAGATGTGTTTATTGGTGGGATAAAGAGGGGCGCGTGTGTGCATGCCCGTGTGACCATTGACCCCCACTCCATTTAGGGTGCTCTTTACAGTTCCAATGAGTGAGGGGGAACCCCCCCCCCCCCAACTTGTCAATAGCTTTTGTGTTCAATGAAACTCTTGAGATTCATTTGAGGTAGTGATTGTTGCAGTTATTTTTTTGGGGGGGGCGATTGTTGTGTTATAGTGTTCTCTTTCTCCATTTGCAGGCTGTTCCTCCAAGTCATTCAAGCTGTACTCCCCAAAGGAGCCCCCGAACGGAAGCGCTTTCCCCCCCTTCCACCCCGGCACCATGCTGGACAGAGACGTGGGGTGAGTTGGTGTGAATTTTGGGGATTCTTCTGATAATGAGAAGACAATGTTTAGCATTGGAATTCCAGAATATGTTCTTAGTCATATGACATGGGTAAGCTGTACTCGCCAGTGTTTTCCTTGGTGTTCCCACTGAGTTCCAGAGTGGGTTTAGTTTAGACACGACATTCTAGTTGCGCTTGGTAACCTCATCAGAAATCTACAAACCTGGCATAAAAACCAAAAGAAGAAACAACTGGCAATGCCAGGACGCACAATGGAGCTCGTCTAAGGCAGAAGTGTCAAACTTAGTTCCTGGAGGGCCACACTCCTGCACAGTTTAGCTCCAACCTCGGCTCAACACACCTGATGCAGCTCGTTTGGTCCTTTAGGCTGTTTGTAAACTTCAGGTGTGGGTTTTTCTGACCAGAGTTGGAAGTGAACTCTGCAGGGCTCCCTTTTACTCTGTATACGTATTTTATATTTATTTAATTATTTCGGTCAATAGACAAACCACTTTTTCCAACCGTATTTTGTATGGTCCCTATTTCCAACAAACAATAAACAGATAAAAATAGTTATTTCACTTAGCAGAAATTATACATTTTTATCGCCCAATTAATTTCAATCGGTGCACTCTTGCACAAAACCTTTATTTTAATTCAAATTTAGGACATTTAAATATTTTGTTTGCATATAGCCACTAAATTAACATTTTACCTAGAAAAATAACGATTCCTTGGCAATAGATTGTGTAAGCAAAGAAAGGTAAATGAACTTTTGCTTATGAAAAGAAAATATGGCAACTCCAATGAATAATAATGTAAACAATCAACATTTAAATTCAAACTATTATGAAGTTACTGCGAAATGTGAAAATCCTTATTTATTAATTTTTTGCTAAATACTTGGAACAATATTCAGCCCCTATCCCCATGCAAACCATAAAAAGAGAGACCTTCACTTTCTCAAAGTGCAGGGAGCACTACAGTAGAGTGTTAAGCTGTCTATTATATACTGTCTGAAGTTATAGCTTCCATGTCTGTACAGGAAGTGAGCTTGCAGACTCTCAGGGCTGTAAAGTCTAATGTGTCAATGATACGCTGATAATGGAGAGAAGCACTTCCTGTCTGCCGCCCATCACAGTGTGTGTTCTTTTGAGGGATGTGTGGGGATTTTAAAACTTGCAGAGCGAACGTGATTTGCTTTAACAGTTTATCTGTTTTCTTTAGCCCCACGCCCATGTACCCCCCCACTTACTTGGAACCGGGCATCGGGTGAGTGCTGCAACTATCTTTGTCTGTATTTAATTATTTCAACCATACTTTTTGTTACCTATGAGCTATGACTACATATGCAACTTTATTGAGATTTATTTGACTCAATAATTAAAATGTAACAATAGTTTTTCGAGTCAAATGCCATTTTATAGCAGCATTGATGCAGTAAGCCTTTTGCCTGCGCTTGAGTGGCAACATTTTCCTGCTGTTTTCCCACAGAAGACACACGCCGTATGGGAATCAGACAGACTACAGGATATTTGAGCTCAACAAACGCCTACAGAACTGGACTGAGGTATGGTGCAAGCTCTCTTTACTTGCTGGACTGGAGTTTCTTGGGGTGTTCTCGCTCTTGATTAAAATGCATCCAGCTGTAAATCTTGTTGCATGTTGAACAAAATTACAGATTAGGGCTGGGCGATATGAATCAAAAAATATATCTCGATATATTTTGCTATATCTCGATATACGATATATATCTCGATATCTTTACAGGATTTATAACCACCCCCCCCACCACCCCAAAAAACCCTACTGCAAAAAAAAATAATACAAATGTCAAAGTCGTTTTTTATTGAAGCTCAGAGGTGCTTCTGCAAATTTTCTTTCAGAAATCCTTGTATACGTATT
>SRMA01026544.1:397582-419602 GCA_007224835.1 Danionella cerebrum | reverse complement strand
TACATATTGCCTTTTCATTAAAAAATAAAACAACTAAAAAACAGGCAGTGCATAGGGACAAAGTGCTCCTGTAACATTTAGGATATAAACAAAATCCCTGATAACATAAATAATAATTTAACTGTAAATAATACACATTGCCTTCTTTTCATTCAAAAATAAAACAACTCAACTCAAGCTCATCTTTGCAGGACCTCTGTTGTAAGTAACCTTTTCAATTCAGCAGCAAGCCGCGCTCTCTCTGTAGTGTACAGTCGCGGGAGTTCCTGTCTCGAAAAGTAATGCCGACTGGGTAAACTGTATCTGACTGGGATCAAGTGTTTTTAGCATGCGTTTAAAGCCACGTTGTTCAACGACGGATATGGGTGCCATGTCCACCGCTATGTGAAATGCCATGAACTCTGTGATGCTACACCACCTTGCTCTCTGTCTTTCATATTCTACACTCCGCGTTATAGAATTGTGGAGATTGTTGAGCTTTGGTTGGCACCAACTTTTGGCATTCACGGCAGTAGACATCTGTCTGTTGTTCGTCTGACGACTTAAAACCAAAGTATTTCCATATAATGGAGCCAGCAATTCTTTTTTTGCAACAAGTTCTGTAACCTCCGGGCTGGTTGCGGGCGCCGCCATGTTGATTGAGACGACAGGCAAGGGGAGGGGGAACAAAAGCAAGGAGGCGCGGATGAGCACAGCACAGAGAAGGCACACAAGCAAATTGGCGAAAATTAAAAATAGACATTATATCGATATGTACGATATGCCAGAATTCATATCGAGTTTAAAAAATATCTCGATATATTTTAAATATCGAGATATCGCCCACCCCTAGATGCTCTCTATTGGGTTCCTTAAAATTTATAATTACACTCAAATTGCCTATGACACTTCCTTAAAATGTATGTTTAAAAACTCTCATTTCTGTTTTTAGTACACAGTGTTGCATGAATTTGTGTCACTATCATATTCAGGTGTCTTTAGAGTGTGGTACTGGAAGGTTATTATTATATACCAGTGCCAAATTGATGCTTTCAAAACAGCATCCTAACTGTTCCATAAATAAGCTTAAAATAAAACTGAAATAACAAATAAGACAAGTTGTGTTTAAATAGAGGCTTTGAACACTTAATTAGTGGATAAAGGCTTATCCACGCCCTAACCTTGACAGTGAGTTTGTTGCGTGCACAATTTGAAAAAGTTTGCTATTTTTCTGACATTGGGATACCATTCTACCAAAATAAAAAAATAGAAGCAAGTGGATTATTAATATTGAAGAAAGAAATGGAAGCCAGAAGCTAAAACTGAATTTTTAATATTTGGCAACCTGAGGCTTCCTCATGCACTAGCGTGTCAAAACAAAAAGTACTGGGCTGGATCAAGGTTAAACCACAGTAGTTGATCGTCCACATTATCACTATTAAGATAGAATCATTGGATACAATATAAAGATTCAGTGAATCGATTGAGAACAGCTTTCCTAATAAGATTTACTAGATGTTCAGGAGCCATGGTTTAAATCTCAAACTGATTTAGATGTTACTGGAGCTGGGTTAATCTCTTAATGCTCAGTACTGATCAAGTTGTAGTAGCTGTTATCTTTTGAAGAAATAACTGGAATCTAGAATCAATAATCAGAATTTTCTATTATTCGACAACCCGACTCACACTAATAACAGTGAACAAATCAGATTTAAAAATATTGTGTTGCTGAATTTCACACTTTGTTTTGGTCGATTTCCTCTGAGACTCGGTAACCTATCTCGAAGACTGACGGTCTGTTGCCATATTGTCATCCCTCTCTCTCTCTCTCTCTCTTTCACTCAGGACTGTGATAATCTCTGGTGGGATGCTTTCACTACGGAGTTCTTCGAGGATGACGCTATGCTCACAATCACCTTCTGTCTGGAGGACGGCCCCAAACGATACAGTCAGTAACAGCTTGAAAATAATCCTGCCGATATTATTCATGTGCTCTTTGGACTAATACAGTGTCTGTCTGTCTCAGCGATCGGCAGGACGTTGATTCCTCGCTACTTCCGGAGTGTGTTTGAGGGTGGAGCGAATGAGCTCTACTACATCCTCAAACACCCCAAAGAATCTTTCCACAATAACTTCGTCTCACTGGACTGTGACCAGTGCACCATGGTCACCCAGAACGGCAAGCCCATGTTTACTCAGGTCTGGTTTTCATCTTTTGCAACTGCAGCTCAGCTTTAAAAGTGGTTGTTTTTCTTGTGTAGTTTTGTCTGTTCCTTAATTTGGTGTAATGGTTTCAGCTGGATATATTATTCGCGTTAAGAGCCTTAACATGGAATTTCTGTGCTCTTTGTAGGTGTGCGTGGAGGGCCGTCTGTACCTGGAGTTCATGTTCGATGACATGATGAGGATAAAAACATGGCACTTCAGCATCCGGCAGCACCGAGAGCTGATCCCCCGCAGCATCTTGGCTATGCATGTCAGTCCCTTCTCCGATCACTCAGTTTTTAATCACTGATAACTGGAAGATTATTATGATGGTATTTATTGTTTCTCAGGCGCAGGACCCACAGATGCTGGATCAGCTCTCCAAAAACATCACCAGATGCGGCCTCTCCAATTCCACCCTCAACTACCTCCGGGTACGAGCACACTGCTCTAGAGCACAATGACCCTTCAACAAGTTCTTGTGCAATCACTCTAGGTTATTTAGAATGGAAGATCCATCTCTGGAGGAGTAATATACTTAGTAATATTTACATATTTCTCTCCCCTCAGCTGTGTGTGATCCTGGAACCCATGCAGGAGCTTATGTCTAGACACAAGACGTACAGTCTGAGTCCTCGGGACTGTCTGAAAACGTGTCTGTTCCAGAAATGGCAGCGGATGGTGGCTCCTCCGGGTGAGCTGGAGTTTGTTCTCGTTTATTACCTTGTATAGCTCTAGTTTTACTGAATCCTGTGGTGTCTCTGCAGCCGAACCAGCACGTCAAGCTCCGAGCAAGCGGCGGAAGAGGAAGATGTCAGGAGGAAGCACTATGAGCACCGGGGGATCCAACAACAACAGCAAGAAAAAGAGTCCTGCAAACAGCTTCCCACTCTCCAGCCAGGTCCCAGTGAGTCCCAGCCACACATAAAGCAGCATCATCGCTCGCTCAGAATGATCAAAGTATTTTATCGTTTCTGGTTTGAACCCATGACCTTTGCATTGCTAGCCCAATGCTCTACTGACTAAGTCAGTACAGTAGCAATAAGTCCTCTGAGAAGAAGGAAGAGTCTGAGTCAGAAAGAACAGATGGACAACTACAGAAATCCAAGGGTACCATTCTTTCTCCAGCAGAACTGGAGAATTCTTTTGAAAACAGCGTCTAGTTACTCTATCGATTTTATTTTCTTGCTCTTCATTTCTGTTCATGGTGGCAGAACCTCGCTGGGATGTGCAACTCCAAATCCCAAAGATCTTGCTGCACAGATCAATGACCAGATCTTTATTGATGAATTGTGCCACTCACATAATGAGAGTGGGAGAACGATGTCATTACAACATTTGATTAACAGGAGTTCATGCGTTTAGTTTAATTTCAACATTTTTACTCCATATACAACTGAACTGTAGACTTCAAAAAAAGCACATAAACGTTGGTGATAACTTTGTCAAAGTGTTTGTTTTGTTTCTTCAGTTGTAAAAGTGACAATAGTTCCGACTGTGTGTTTTCAGTCTTTTAAGCTCTGAGAATGGCCGCTAATTCTATTATTCTCTAGCTGCGATGGATCACTACCTCTGGCCACCGTGCATGAGGCAGAAGAGCTGAATGCCTCGCCTATGCTTTCCTTTTTCCAGCATTTCTTGCTTTGCACAAGAAACATCAACTATACCATGTCATGTCACTGCAGTGTGGCTGTTCACATCAAGTTTTATGAAAAATTGAGTAACTGAAACCTCATTAACAAACCCCAACCCCCGGTCCACCTATTAATTGATACCGGGCCGCACAAGAATGAATGAATTCACTTGTATTCATTATTTGAGTTAGAATGATCCTTTATTTTGAAATAATGGCATATTCTTTTTGTTAAATTTTCTTAACTTTACACAACGATCAAAAGTTTTGGTCTGAAGTTTCGATTGAAAACCATGGCCTCCAACGGGACATCACTCTTCTGACTGAATGAATGGCGCTAATCCCACACAAAGTGATTCCCACACACATGTAAAGATGTTGGGGACCACAGCTGTAGGGAATTGTGAATACGAACTAATCGATAATGAGAATAGTTTCCAACGATTGCCGTTGCGAGTAACATTGATTGAAGTTGGTTACACGCATGATAAATCTCTTTCATTCTCTGCAGGATGTGATGGTGGTGGGTGAGCCGACCCTAATGGGTGGTGAGTTTGGGGATGAGGATGAACGTCTGATCACACGTCTGGAAAACACGCAATTTGATGCCGCGAATGGCCTGGAGGACGAGGATGGGTTCAACAGCTCGCCGGCTCTCGGAGCCAACAGCCCCTGGAACAAACCACCCTCCAGTCAAGAGGGAAAGAATGACACCCCTGCCTCACAGGCGTCCCAGTGAGGGAGGGGGAGGGACAGGGTGGGGTTTAACTGGGGGCGGGGTCTCTTCAAGCTTTTCCTCTGTAGCAAAGAGGGCACAAAGGAAGGTCTCTTGAAGAATGCTGGAAACCAGAAGCCATTGAAGAACACGGTGTCTGCTGGTTTTCAACATTCTGCTGGGCTTCCTTTGTCCTCAACAGAAGAAACTAATAATCGAGAGGAGTGAATTTGTGGATGTACTGCGCCCTCTCTTCACTGAGAGAACACGGGCGGGGTCAGAATGCTCGTGAAGGGCCACAGATGCATCCGATCCGAACTCCCAAATCCCTTGATGACTGGACAATTTATAAACGCCAGAATTTCCATCATTTCCTCTCCTGAACCCGCTCCAGTTTCAAAAGCACCAGAGAAGATCCAGAGTCAGTAGTTTGTGGTTCCCAGCATGCTTCTGAGGCTATTTTCTTGTGATGAACAGAGGAAGGAAACCAAGGTCTCAAGGTTTTCTCGATGGGTGAATCCTGAGCCGCTCGGAAACGATAAAGAACCGGGCTTCGCTGACTAGCCTTCATTTTTCTATTTTCTCTCCTCTAGGTTTTCTCTGCAACTCAGCGGCGCTTGTCCGAAACAGAGAGTCCAAGTTGTATGTGTGTATTTAAGCTAGGTGTGTAAAAGTGTTCCAGATGTTCCTCCTCTAGTGTCTGGTACCGAGGCTCTTCTGATCAGATGAGTGAAATAACTCTCTCTCTCTCTCTCTCTATGTGCTTTCATATTATTGTTATTATTTTATTGTGTGTTAAACTCTTGCCTCGAAGAGCAACGAGTGTGTCTGTGTGTTCTTTCTGCTTCTAAAAGAGATGGCGCGCCCAAAACTGAAAATCTACTTCCTGCTCTGAAAGAATTTCTCTCTTCTGTTGAACTCAAATGAGAATATGTTGAAAAACGTGTAGAACTATTGGCACTCGGATAGAAGGGTCTTGGGTTGAAACCAGTGGAGTTAGTCTGGTATTTTGGGTCTGGTTTGACTGTGGCATGCACAGATCACTGGAGCACATACGAGTTTAGAGGCGTTTTCCTCCCGCACGTTGAGCGCGGATGTGCCCCAGCAGACCCATGTGACCCGAAACTGAGTTTATAAGCAGATTGGTGAATGAATGGATTTCATTGGAACCAACATTTAAGAAGTGAGTGGCTACTGGTTTTAAGCATTTGCACCACTTTTCCATTGGTATTTGATAGCGGCACGACTCGGTTTGGTATGGCTCAGGTCAGCTCACAATGGTTCGATTCTGCTTTGAGTGGGTTTCAATTAGATCAGTCACTCTTGGAAAACCAAAGCGTCCATCTTCATCTGCACCTTCTCATTTATTCATAGTTATCTTTTTTTCTTTTATGTAGATGTACATTTTTGTCAATCGCTAAATATGCGATAAATTGACTCTTTTTTTTCCAAGCCAATCAGTGAACAAAACAACTCAACAATATGTTCTCGCAATAGTATCTGGCAGCAGTGATATCACAACTTCCAATACACCAGCATCAGACTGAAAAGTACTAGAACCCTCGGCTCTAGAAGGGGTTAAATATTTACCAATGGGAAAAGGCAACAAAAATCAAGAAAAAAGCACCATGAAGAAATGTGGATTTTATCATAGTGTACATAGGTTATTCATAATAACAACTTACATTCTCATGATGTCACTGACAGCTCCCTGGCAACCAAAATGTTTACCCTAGCAACCAAAATTTCTGAACTTTCTTAGCTTGGTTAACCATCGAAACATGGATGGAGATTTATATAACCTATAGTGACAAAGGCAACATTATATTTTCACTTACCCTTCCGTAGCAACCTGTCTGTTTACCATAGCAACCAACTTGACATATCTCAGCTAAGGAAAATCATAGACACGAGGGGGGGGGGGGGTGTTTATTTCACTCATAGTGACACAGGGAACATTATATTACTAGTTCTTTGTATCACTGCACTATAGTCTGCATTATCTTGACCTACTCTGCAGCTGGCAAAGGAAAGCATTACCTCTGCCTGACTTAGGCTGCAAACATCTAAAGGCTGCAAAAGGTGGTGGAAAGGCCTCAAAAGCACGCCAAGTCGAGCCGTGCAGTTTAAAACAGATCAGTGGAGAAGTGGGTCTTTTAAATGTCTTTTTGTATTTTTCTTCTTGAAAGTGGATGACTTTGAGGGAGACTGTTGTATGTTTGTCATGTTTTTAATAAAATTCAACTCCCCATTTGCCCCAATTGAGAAATTTCTGAGAATGTTCAAAACCAGTAGCCTTCCATTGGTCTACATCTTCTGACTACTAAATATTTAAAGAGAAGGGAGGAATTCAAACAGGTTTGAGAGGAGTGGAATGATGAGAACGGGGATGAGAACGGAGGATTTTTGTAGTGAACTGTCCCTTTAACATGCTAAATGTTTCCCAACCAAACACAATAATGAGGAATGCTCTGAGTTTTTCTATCTTTGATTTTATTTCTCTCTCTTTCTGAATATAAGTGAATGAATGAATGAATGAGAATAAAATTCCCCATTAGATCCCAATGTTTGTTATCCTGTTGATTTATGCCCTGGATTAAATTAATGTATGGAACCAATAAAGAGTTTTCACAGTACCTTGGTCTGAATCTGCTTGAAAGTTTCTGTAATTGAGTGTTTAAACTTCAGTGTGACTGAATACTTTTGCTAGGTTTACCATTTTTGTTTCGTTTGCAACTTTTCAATCAGTTCTTGAATTCTGAGTCTGAAGGAAAATATATTTTTATTAGCTTTAAGTTGATGTCTTGATAAGTCTTTTTTTCTGAATTGTTACAACTAATTAATATAAAACGGCCAATATCCCACATCAAGACGGAAGTAGTGGTCTGTCCGAAGAGGCACCCTCTGGATTTGTGGACCTAATGGACTTCCAAACTTGACACCAGTCCACATAGGTGTACATGAGTCATATTTGAGCTGTGTTCCAAACTGATGACAGATGACACTCAAGAGGCCTAGTGTGCATCAGTGCCAATGGAACACAAGAGTCCTATTTGGGACAGATTTGGGCTGTGTCCCAAATTAAGAACTTTAAACTCCTGTTAGACAGACCATTAGGACATTTCAAACGAGTCTTCAAGGGTGTATTTTAGGGCAGATGTGGACTGCATGGTCTTTAACAATTTTATGATATTTACAGTAAATAAAAGACAGTAGCTTACATATAAGTACACCAGAGTGTAGTATTAACAATGCTTTCCAAACATATTTAATTACAAATATAGGTTTAAAGAATACTAGCTTAGCACTGTTATAGCTTCACTAATACACAAAAGAGAAGAAAATGACATGAGAGATGCCAAGTAAACTGAACGGGATGTACGGCCTACGATCTCGGGGACTTCACTGGTACGCAAGACCGCATAGAAATTGACATTAGGGACAGAACCCTCAGTTCAACGGATGCAGTATTCTGATTGGACGTAGCTGTGCACGTGACAGCTTCCCTGTTTTACCACGTGGGTTAGAATCTAACCAGTGGCGCCGAATCGCCACCAGTTACTTTTCTCAGAAAATCAACAGGTTATTTCATGAAAACATTAACACCATACTCTGGATAAATGCTAATATTACTCCACCATCACCGAATATTGGCGTTTAGGATGTGAGAAAAGTGTGCCAGACGCAGAATGACGAAGGAACAGCCGTTAGAAGTTCGCTTCGTGCCCGATGAAGAGGTTCTGGAGCATATTGTGGAGAAGCAGCAAGGTGAAAGTGTCATTACATCTTTAAAATGTGCGTTTGTTTCCGCTTTAGGAAAGTAAACAAGACGCTTTTAAACGTTTTTCTTAAACCTAGACATAAACGTGGTCTATTATTATCTGAGACCGACAGGAACCTGTTGGAGAGATGCAAAGTGCAAATATGTGTAACGTTAAGTTATGAAAATAGCAAATGTGAGACCCCAGCTTACTGTGCACCACTGAAAATAACAATAACGTAAATACATTTAATTTAGTCATGACTGAAAGCTAATAGCAAACTAGCGAACTAAATTAATATTTCTATTAAGATTAGGTTTGTTTTATGCTCAAATAATAAAACTTTCAAACATAAACAATTATATATTTAAATAAACATAAAACAGAATATTTATTAATTAAACATGTTTAATTCAGATTTTCTTACAGCGTTTCAATAAATATTATTAGCCCTTTTAAGGCATAAAGACTTTGATTGGCTGTATAACAGTCCACTGTTGGCCAATCAGCGACTTGCTTCTTGAACCTTATTTGCATGATTAACTTAGTTAAGCATTTAAATTGCACTTTAAGCTGAGGATTAGTATCTGGTAAAGCGACTATTCAAATACATGCACTGTTATCATATGGAAGCTTTTCTGTAGCATTTTTCAATTGGCAGTGTATTTTTGCAGAAACGACAATGCAATATTCAAGCATGTGTGACATTTGGTGTAAAAGGAAATTGAAAATTATAGAATTTAAATTATAGAATTTACATTTGCCAATTACAACAGTGGTCTTAATATGTAAATTGCATACTATTTTAATGCTTTATACATAGCGATTTGAAATGTGTAGCATGTCAAAGCAGAGGGAGTTTAAATTTAGGACCAAAAGCATTTGAATGATCATTTTGCTACTAAAAGAAGACTTGTGATTGCATTTCCATCATGATGCTGGGGGTTATGTGTTGCAAAATTCAATGCGGCTTTGAAAATGCGTGCATCCATGTTGTCTCACACCAATAATCAAAATGTAAAAACAGCTTGCCATAGACAAAGAAATATCCCAAAATGCTCAAATCTAGAAAAGTGTCCTGCACCAAGCTCAGAGTTGAATCCAAAAGTAAGTTTGTGGGTAAAACTAAAGAGTTTGTGCATACAGGGATTTCTAATTTCTTATTTTTTCTAGATAATGATTATTAATGGTGGGATGTGTCCTGCATTTCAGATGTTAAACTATCACATGGATCCGTTCAAACCCTGGTGACATTGGCCACCCCTCAGAAATCCAGAAGATCTACCACTGAAGACGATAATGATGGATGTGATGATGAGGTGTTCAGCGAGAAGGGTTATGTAGATGCTCTGTGCACTGGGTCACAAGGTGCAATATTCTAAAAAGAACCAAGATAACTATTTAAATGACCTCACCAACTTCTAAAGTTCCCCTGTGTCTCCCAGATGAGAGTGAGAGTGCCACCCTGGCTTCTGGGTCCTCTGTTTTCACATTCCAGACTGTCAAACGAGGCAATAAAATGGCTCAGATGGGTAAGTTGGGATTAATCAGAGAGTCTCATTAGCTAGTGTTGATTTAATTCTCTGTGGGTTTCAGCATCAGAGTGGGCTCGTACTCCTGGAAAGAGTGTGACCTTTAGCACCTCAGAGACCAACGAGAACTCCACGAGCCCGACGCGAACCACCAGAAGTCAGTCTGAGATGATGATCAATATTTTAATTTTTTTTGGTGTGAATCTGACTCGGTTTCTCTCTTTTCCCAAACTACAGAATCCTCTACGGTGTATAAAACTCCTCAGAAGGTGAATATCAACATTATCTTGTTTTCAGGTCAGGAATTGAAAATGAGTTGTGACCACACTTTGCAATTCCAAATTTGCTTCGAACATCTTGGAGAACAAAGCTAAGATTTTCTGTGGGTGCAGCTTGCTCAACATCGGAGATGTTGGAGGCCATCACTTTCAGCACTTCCTGTTTAAAAGTTCGTTGACTGTGTGTTTGGGGGAAACTGGCCTACTGCAAATAACGTCAAAATAACGTGTGCTTCTACGATACGATTTACATCACAATATTTTACAACACTATTGAAACAGTTGGTTATATTTTGTTTATATAACAAACAAAATGTATTTTAAAATGTTTGGCACCACAAATCTAAGAAGGCTAGGGTATAGTTTGATTTGTATGAGAGCGTTTGATCCCATCCATCCACTGGGGTGCAGTGTTTGCATTAAGTCATATTTTTTACTCTATGGAGAGAAACAATTTTATAATCTTTCTCCTTTAAATTAAGAATAAAGGAAACTGTCTCTTTGGAAATTTCATAAAAACAAGAAGAAAAGGTTAAGAAGTTTCAGAAGTAAATTTTGTATTGTAATATATTGTGCCACAATTGTTACACCACTAATAAGTATTTATATATTGCATGTTTATGTTTGTATTTTTATTTAACTCAGGGAAAGAAGGTTCAGTTCATCTCTACAACTCCACACCGGCTGAGCAAGAGAATCTCAGGTCTCTTTTCTTTTCAAAAATAGTGATTTTTTTGCATCCGTTTGAGTATCTTCATTGAATTTTAACAAACGTTGTCAAGGGTAATAATTTCAGAAGGATATTAGTTTGATTATCAGGTGCCCCTAATATGTTTGGGCTCATAGCTTTACACACCCTGGTAAATTCTTTGATTTCTTGGCCATTTTTCAGAAAATATGACAAAAACCTTTCCATACTTCTTGTTAGTGGTTGGGTGAAGCCGTTTATTGTCAAACAACTGTGTTTGTTCTTTTTAGATCAAATGTTTACACACTTAATATTTTGTATCCCACCCCCTTAAACATCAAAGACAGCCTGAAGTTTCTTGAGGTAGTTGTTGATGAGGTTCTTTATCTTCTCTGTTGGTAAAGCAGCACATTCTTCTTGGCAAAAAGCCATTTAACTTTTGTAAATTCATGATGGTTAATCTGTGTTTGTGTTGCAGCTCCGAGTCTGCGCTCCGAGAGCGAGAGCGACTTCTCTCCTTCAAACTCTGAGGAGGACGATGAGGAGGAAGATGATGGAAAAAAGAGTGACGGTCATCCCAAAACACCCAGTAAACCCCCCGCTGCTTCAGCATCAGCTCTCTACAAGACGCCCAGCAAGAAAAGCAAGAAAGCCCAAGAGGTCAGACCTTACAATGGTCTTCAAAGTCCATCTTCTTTATCCACTTCTTTCTTTTAAATGGCAAAAGGCAGGGTACACCGTGTACAGAGGTACACCAGTACAGAACTATTCCACTAACCTGATGCATGTTTTTGGGCTTGTGGGGGAAACCGTTGTACCCTGGAGGAAACACGTCAACATGAGGAGAAGATACTCTCAGGAGGACCACTGGCTGGCATAGACCTTCTTGGCGAAAGGCCACAGTGCTACCCAATGCTTTAGTCATTGATCACTCCACCAACTTGGAGAGCCTGTTTTTTTTAATGAAAACCTTAGAAAAGGAAGATTTTTTAATATGTTATAACAAAAATCAAAAGTCGAAGTCGAACATCTTCTAAACTTTATTAAGGTTTCAAACACCTTTTGCTTTGTTTTGTGCCAGAACTTTGAAAATCATAAGCCATTTCACAGGTCTTGTACTTCCAAGGGTTATCCCTTCTTTTCACCACTAGATATGTTGATTGATGTTAATTTGGCATTAGTCTGTTAAATGACACAGAAATTCTCACATTTTAATTTCAATTACCTTGCAAATTATGTGTCATAGCTCTTGTAATGTTCGTTTAAAACACAAAATATAAAAACTAATAAACTTTTTCAAACTTACACTTTGTATTTGAAATCGAAACTAAATAAAAACTGGGTCGACGTCATTCCATTAATTGATTCCAAACAGACGCTGTGACTGGCACCAGTTTGCAGGAACTTTTAAGGGTTAATTTACTTACTGATGGAAATAGATGCAGCTGCATTCATAATTAATTTAATACATTATTTTATTATGGTGTAAGTGGATGCGTTTAGATTACATTCGTTTACTTTATTGAAGCTCAACTAGACATTTGTAGCTGCTTCTAGCTAAATGTATGAATCGAGTCTACACTTCATAAACACTAGATGGCAGTGTTTCACTTTGGTGACTTTATCGCTTATGTTTTGGTTTCTTACCGTAGATATGTTTTATCCGTCTGTCATTTTACATGCTGCATTACGTTTTTTGACTGAATATGTTTTAGATAACTGCAACAAATTTCAACAAGGTTAAAAATTGACAGAAATGAATTTTAGTGTTGCAAAGTAACCATACTGCAGTACTGAATCTTCTTCAGCTTAGCTCAGATTTTATATTACACTGAAGACCAAGTTTAGATGCTGAGTTAACATGTGATTCTTTTCAGTCGGACCTGGTGCAGCAGTACTTCGAGGCTCACAGCAGCTCTAGAGTCCTGACCAGTGACCGAACGCTCCAGAGGCTGCAGACGCCCAAGCTACAGCGGGTCAGTGTTACAGGATAAAGACTATTGCCAGAGGATCCACGACAAGGAAGCATTCCTATTAACAAATAAACTTAACCAGTGTTGCAGACCGCTCACTAAGGTCATATCCACACCCTTTTCACATGTACCCAGTTAATATGATATTTATGCACGCTTACGCCTTCTGTCCACACCATTGTTTTCATGTAACCACTCATTTTTTGTAGCAAAGTAGCTTTATTTTTAAAATGCACTTCACTCTGGTTCTATGTGGACGGGAAAATGGATTTTCGTGAGTTTTGTAGGAGTGGTTTATTGTTGTCGTCACACTCTGTCACAAAAAGGATATTCTATGCGCAATAATAAAATATTATCAATGGGATAATGTAAATTTAAGGTCTATGACTGGTCTTCAGATCATTTGTTTGCTTTTGTTTTGCATTTTTAAGTGTGAAAAGGCTGGATTACTTTGTATGAAACAGCAAACTAGTCTTGGAAATTTTTTGCATTTTCCAGTATTCCTTGTTTTTATTACCAAAAGCCACAATATCGGTTTCCTTTTCCTCCTTTGGATAGTGTGTGGAGTGTGTGAGCTTGCAAGGGGGAACTCTAAGAACCCCAGTATTGAAAAAAAAAGTCGCTAGGGGTCCAGAAAAGGTCACACTGTTGGTGGAAAAATAGCTGATGTATTATTCGTTTCTGGTCTTGTGGCCCATCTCAGGAAAATGTGTGTATTGCAGGATACGCTTCTTGGGCTGCTTGGTAAAGCTCCACCGCTCTTCGCTGAAGAGATTGAGCAGCTGAACCAGAAACATCAGAAGAACTTCAGACAGTGGATGCTGCAGCTGCAGTGAGTGAGGGTTTCAGCTCTACACAGAGGCCGTCACAGCTTCATTATAATCTAGTTTGGAGTCAACACTTCTAAGCAATGTCAAAGGCTTGAAAAGTTAAACATCTCTTGTTTCTCCATCCTTCCTTGCAGCATGGGCTTCAACATCCTCCTGTATGGTCTGGGCTCGAAGAAGCCTCTACTTGAGAAGTTTCGTTCCTCGATGCTCTCTGAGTTCGATCATGTGGTCATCAACGGCTTCTTTCCCAGCATCACACTTAAAGCGGTATGGGACATTTTGTCTGAACCGATCAACCAAAACATTCAGATTCAGTCATTAATCCACCTTTCTAGAAAACAATTCTAGTAATGAGATTTTTTGTTTTCAATAAAGATTAGGGTTCTGGAGAGCTTCCTTTTTTAATTAAAGAAAAACCCTTTAATATTAGCAATAAAATAGCAGTAAAATAAGGCATAGTATGCTTTTAATTTTTTTCAACCTAATAATAAAAAGGAACTAAATCTCAATAAAAGAAAATAGTAATGAAATTATTATTGCAAGCTTTTAATAATTTATTAGTTTAACAAGAATATACAAAATAAAATGCAAAGGTGAACTGATAAAGGAAATTATAGTATATATATAGTGAAGGAAATAATTAAATGTATTGCGTTGTTCAAAACAATGTTTTACTTGTTTAATACGCTTCCTGTGCTTTAAAAAGAATGTTTCTCTGTGTCAGGTGAATTTAAATAATAAAACACACTCAGATTATAGTGTCTGGAGCAATAGCTGCACCTGCAGGAGAGAAAATATTGTTTAGATTCTGGAATTTGAGCTTGGGGGGGCGGGCTCAAAGTTTGCTCTTTAATTGGACGGCTCAGCTGTCAATCACAATCGGTTTCAGAGAAGATCTGCGATGAACTGCTGCAGTTTGGATTCCTCCTGAAAACCGAATTACGCGTAGATGCATGATGGATTGGCACTGTAGCATTCAGAAAAAGATCTAAAACTACCTCTGGGAGCTTATACATGGACTCGTCTAGTTCTCGCGCAAGTGGACTATGTGAACGCCTACAACAACTGTGTGCCACTCTACTTGAAAATGTCGTATAAATGCTGGATTAAGATTGTCTGGGAGATTGACTGAAGATTGCGGTCTTTTAACTATTACCGTATTTTTCGCCGTATAAGAGGCACCCAATTTTAAATGAGGAAGATCTAGAAAAAAAAAAGATTCTGAACCAAATACTGTAGTAAAATATTTTATATCAACTGTGTAAAAGTTAACAGCAGTTTAAGAACAAATATATGCCAAACATGAAACATGAACAGTCAGTAAACAGTAAAAGTAACAAAAAAGGCTGTAATGTTTTTATTCGAACCCCAATAATTCCTCTTCGTCACTGTTATCAGAAATGGGGAAGAACAGATCCACGCAGTCATCACTTTCTTCCTCACTGGTGTCAAATAAGATTCTGTCTTCTGTTCCTCCGAGGCATTACTAATGCCACACTTCTTAAATGATTTTTTAACAATGTCCTCCTTCACGGAGTCCTACGCGCTATAGTAGGATCGACGAGCAGAGATGGGCGATGACGTCAGCGCGCACCGTCAAGTAAACAAATATGGCCGCGGCTCTGGAGTGTGATGGGAATTTTCCTATATAATACTACCATCTAGTGGTCATTTAGAGAAATGTAATTTGAGAAACTTTTAAGAGACACGTCATACTTCAGTCCCGCCCTGAGAGGCTCGAGGTTCTTTTTCCAATGCGGATAACACGTGTGTAGGAAATGCGTTGAGACTGCTAAATCTTTACAATAAATAGCCGCATTTGCTGTGTTCTCTCTCAAACGGTCTCCAGTGTTTATTATCAATTGAGAAGGTATATTTTTTTACTATAACAGGAGCTAGGCCGAAGCCACGGCCTCTCTTACACCTCTCCTACGGCCGTCACTGCCCTCTGCTCCGCTTTCGCCGTATAAGACGCACCAACTTTCCCCCCTCAGTTTTGGGGAAGAAAAAGTGCATCTTATACGGCGAAAAATACGGTAATTGTACAGATCCAGTGATTCTGGAACGTAATCTCGGCTTCTCTTGTTCTGCAGATCTTAAACAGCATCACGTTGGAGCTATTGGATCACGAGGGAAGTTTCCGGAACCCTGGTGAACAGATCGACTTCATCGTTAGAACCCTCAGTGCAGGTGAGACCTCAGAGACACAAATGGACAGGTACACTCTTCAGGGTTCGACTTAGCTGTGTTCTCCCACCAGATCCGTCCAAACATGTCTTCCTGATCATCCATAACATCGACGGGTCAATGTTGAGGGGCGACAAGACCCAAAATACGCTCGGACAGCTGGCTACGCTTCAGAATATGCATCTGCTGGCCTCCATCGACCACATCAATGCCCCGCTCAGTAAGACGTACCCACAAAAACCTGGCGTTCACTTTGGTTCCAGCGCTTTGTAGATTTTGTAGATGTAGCACCACTGTTGGTCTCTTCAGGGGTTTGGGTGAGATGTGTTGTCTCTGTGTCTTTCTCTCAGTCTGGGACCACTCTAAGATGAGCCTCTTCAACTGGTTGTGGTTTGAAAGCACCACCTTCCTCCCGTACGCAGAGGAGACGTCCTATGAGAACACTCTCCTTCTGCAGCAGAGCGGAGCACTGGCCCTCAGCTCGTTGACGCATGTCCTGCGCTCGCTCACCCCCAATGCCAGGTGTGTTTGCACCAGCGGGGTCTTCTGACCCCTCCTGAGTATGGTTGCTGTTTTTTTTTTTTGTTTTTTTTTACTCCACCCCCTCATGTAAGTCAAAACAAACAAACTTAAAAAAATACATTTTCAGTGTTACTTAAAATACTCCATTTGATGTAGCTATCTATGCATTGGACAGAATTTTTCAAGCTTCAAGTTGAATTTCGTATGGTTAATTGAACTTTCCAAGAGGAGGCGGGACCAAATGATTGACAGCTACACTTGTGAGAAAGGAGACTCAACTCTGTCAAGAGTCAAACCGAAAGAAATCTTTACCAAACTCTTGTTTATGCTTCAAAAGGAGTTGTAAACTCTATAAAAAGGCACTAGGAATCTGAAATCAGAGTGTTTCTTCCGTGTAGATAACAAGCCAAAACTAGCATGCTATTAAAATTGGCAGCGTACAGCTGCTATTTGTGTTCTGTTGTTCTAAAATTCAAGTTTAATGGTGCTTTCACACATGAGTTGTTTAGTCCGATTCATTCAAACTAGAGTTTGTTTTCAGACTTTAGTTTGTCAGCCAATAATTCGGTGTGTCTGTGATCTCCAGAGGAATCTTCCGGTTATTGGCGCAGTTCCAGTTGGAGAACAAGGACAATCCTGGCTACAGCGGTAAGTTCTTTAAGATGTTAGATCAAGATTTAATGCAGGTTATAATGATTCTTTGAAATTGTGAACTGTTTACTAGCGGAATATGTGGTTATGTGCAATGGGGCTGGGCTAATGGTAATGAACTGGGTGGGATTTCAAGGTTTAAACTGGATTCTGATTGGTCGAAGCACATTATGATCGACCAATCCAATAAATGCAGTGGTTTATTGCACTCACTTTTAGAACTTTCCATTAACCAATCAAATGGAAATGCCAAACACATCTCTGTGCTGTGCTCTCCTAAGGCTTGTCCTTCCAGGATTTCTACCAGCGCTGTCGGGAATCTTTCCTGGTGAACAGTGACATCACTCTGCGCTCACAGCTCACCGAGTTCAAGGACCACAAGCTCATCAGAGCCAAGAAGGTGACGGTGCACTCATGTATCGATGTATGCTACAGAGTCGAGTTAATCGATTATTTCCTCAAAACGATTTCCACCGTTGACTCCATTCAGCGTTTTTTGTGATAATCACTCCAGAAGCTCCGTGAATATGATTAAAAAGCAGCTCTTGGCCATTTGCGATTGATGCTCTGCTATTGAGTGATGGATTTCATCCATTTAATTTGAGAAGTCATCTACAAATGCTTTTCTTGATGAGCATTCTGCGGGTTTCAGGGAGCAGACGGAGTGGAGTACCTCCTGATTCCAGTGGACAACACAACATTGAGTGACTTCCTGGAGAAGAATGAGCAGGACTGAAAGAACGATTAATTCTGATGGATCGTGAACTCTTAGAGGTTTCTGTAGTTCAAGGGTCTGCTTTAGCTTCTTGATCTCAGAACAAACACATTAAATATCTTCTTCTGCAGCTCAATTCACATGTACTCATATGTAGGCACAAATATCCTTTTTATCCATCTTGAAGCTATTTGAGAGCTTCCTTTGGAAACAGGAAATCACTTCCGTTTCAACCGGAAACGGCAACATGCGCTCTCCCTGAAATCGAGATAAAACCAAATAAATATTTGAAACTGCTGCATTTTTCTTCGAATAAATGTCACACAGCTCTACCGCACACCCTTGCTCACATTTATGACACCTACATGTGCATTAGTGAAAATTTGAAAAAGATCAAGAATAGGAAAGACAGAATGGAACTTTCTCGTGATAGACCCTTGCCTCTTTCCTCCAGTGATGCGCTGACTGAGAATTCTGATCAATGCGGAAAGCAAAAGAGTTGCGAAAGGATCTGCGGGAAACCGAACTGTACAAAACAGGAAATGGATATAAAAAGATCTACAAGGCACTTGGAATGGATTGGTCTTGAAACCAACAAACATTTCAGCTAAAATACAGGGGTCTCTGAAAAAATTTGTTTCAAGGAGAGCAACAAGGAGACACTTACGTTGCATGGTTGAGATGCTAGAAGAAAGCCATTGCCAAGCACCAGTGGTGTGAAGTAACAAATAAAAAAAAAATACCTAAATTACTATAATTGAGTTGTTTTTTTTCTCAGAAATTGTTTTTTAGGGATTTAAAAAATGTAAAATTTTACATTTCTAGTTCTGTATCTGTACGTTTACTCCACAACTTTTCTTCAGCCTGCCTTAAACTACTTTATTATCATTTTTTAAATGTATTTTTTTCCTACAGTGATTGGCACCTGTCCTGTCCAATCAAATTGTGAATAAAGAAACGATCCGCCCAAAAATGTAATGCAACCAACCCAATGTGATCATCCAGTAGAAATAGAAATTATTTAGCAAGAACGACTCGTTTATTTTCTTTTATCGTTTAAATCTCCAGGAAAAAGTCGAGTGTTTATGCTTTTTATCTTGCTCCTCCCTTTTTTCACTATAACTTCTTTCTTTCTTTACTTTCGCTTTCAATCTCATTCTCCTGTGTTTCTATTTTTTGTTCTCTCACTCTTTCTGTATCTCTCTCACTTTGTGTTTTCATTTATCTGTCTCTTCTGTACCCTCTCCTTTCTTTTTTCTCCAGCTCACTCTCTTCATCTATCTGTCTGTTTTTTCTCCTCTTTTTCTTCCTCACTATCTTTTCCTTCTCTCTCCCTTTGTTTCTTTCTTCTCTTTCTCTCTTTACCTCTACACTATTTCTATCTTGAGAAAATGGGTCTGTGAGTCTCGGGTAGTTTTAGAAGAGTTACGTTTTACTCGTACTTTGCGCCATGTTTAGAACCGATTCTGATCTTTTTCTCTACTTTCTTTACCTTTTTTTGTTACGTAACGGTACTTTTACTTGAATATGATATTTCAGCACTCTTTACGCCACTGCTACACACATGTACCTGCTTACAACAGCTCAGGGAAATACCTCCAAACGTCTGGAACAAAATGTTTGGAGCGATGAGACCAAAATGGCCTCAACCATAAATACTACATTAGGAGGGGAGTCAACATGACTGGAACACCATCCCCTCTGTGAAGCACAGAGGTGGGTCACTGATGTTCTGAGGATGTGTCACTCCAAAGAGCCTCACCGAGAACTTTGTCTCATCAATACAAAGCATTTTTTTTTTGCACCTTTGCATGGATACTTTAGTTGCTCTCTTTGAGTGATGGTTGTTTCTGCCACTGCTTCACTAAGGTTCCTTAGATCTACGCTCCTCAACAGTGCCTCTTTTTGTGCGTCTTCAAGAGCTTTTGAAACCCCAGTGTGCTCTGAAATCCTTCTCTGGGAGAGACCTTGTTGATGCAAAGTAACTACCTCTTGACTAGTTGCTCAAGCTTTTTCAGAAACGGTACATTTTGATGACCATGTAACATATTTTCCAGAAGAAAGAAGACAAGATGACCCTGCAAGGCAATTCGGTCCAACATGCTCATCAATATTCAGACCAATACTGATGCTGCTGATCAAGATGGTGTTATTGTTATTTATAGTGCAAGCAGCACGGTCACATGACCACTAACATGTGCGCAGTGTTATAAGTGTTAAGCTGCTTTGCTCTGGATTCCACAGGGGCTCAGAAAACCAACACACACTTGTGGATACGCAAACACACACTTATCCTGATAAACACATTAAAACTTGTACATCCACACAGAAAACACTGACATTAACACACACACACACACACACAGTCTGTCCTCCACCCAGTGTTTCCCTGTGACCCTGGAATAGCATCAGCGTCTGTGTTTGCGTCACGCTCATTGTTCTAACAGAGAGAGAGATGGATGGAGGGTGTTTGGGTTCGAATGTGTGTTTGTTATGCAGCTCTTTGCCTTTTCTCCTTCGTTATTTCTCCACAGATTCCCTCTCTTGTTCACACGCTCCCTGACACACATGCTCCCCCTCTCCCTGAGCTCAGTGTTCCTCTGGATAGACTCGTGTGCTGCTCTGTGGAGAAGATGCCTGGTTTCTCGGTATGTCACTGTGTGTGTTATTGGTTGCGTCTCTATGGTGTTCGTTGGTTGTGAGAGTACCGTTGTGCGTTTGTTTACCACTACTTGCGTCATGTGTGAACAGGTGAGTACAGTCGTCCCTTGTAATGGTTAAAAAAGTGTGTTATATTTGACAAAGTTGAAGGCGAATTCACTTGAAAGTTGTTGGAGTTTTATTTTTTAGGTCATCAAACCAGAAAAGTTTTCAAATCTTTATCTTTTCTCTGAACTAAATTCATGTTTAAATGGATTTGTGTTGCGTTATGTTATGCCTTTTAGCTTCACTATGAGCTCGTTGGTGTAATTAGCTCATCAAAGTTAGGATCGGGCCTTTCTTTGATTTCTATTTTTATTCACAGGGTTTGTTAAGCTTCAGACAGAGCACAGCTTCCAGGAGAAGCTCCTCATGAGGAAGGTCAGTTGGGGAATTTATTTTACAAAGCCTCAAGAAAAGATCCTTGTATAGATTTATAAATAAAAATGTTTATGTATGTTTCCCTCACTCCTGAAAGACGCCGGCGGCAGCGAGTGTATGGCGGCTCTGGTGTCTCTGCAGTACCATAGTCCACTGGAGTCCATGCGGGACACGGACGAGCTCCTGCAGCTCCACAAGTCTCCCCTGGACCATCTAGAGACTGCTCTGGACTGGCCCAGAAGCACTATTAACCTCGCTGAGACTACGGTGTACCGCTTTTCTGAGCCAGACTCGAACCAGAATCTGCTGTTTGAGGAGAGCGTTTGTCAATCTGGCATCCCGTTAGTGAAGGCTGGCACGGTCCTCAAGCTCATTGAGAGGCTGACCTTCCACATGTACGCCGGTGAGCGAAAACGATAGTCAATAGTAAAAGCTGGGATATGTTTGGGCTTGATAGAATGGTTCCCACTCTTTTGGCCAATTTTAATCCTGTACCATTATGTTATAAACTCTTTTAAATCCTAGGTCATTACCACTTTTAATAAACAATTTTAACCCTTTACCATTATGTTATAAACTCTTTTAAATCCTAGGTCATTACCACTTTTAATAAATAATTTTAACCCTTTACCATTATGTTATAAACTCTTTTAAATCCTAAGTCATTACCACTTTTAATAAACAATTTTAACCCTTTACCATTATGTTATAAACTCTTTTAAATCCTAGGTCATTACCCCTTTTAATAAATAATTTTAACCCTTTACCATTATTTTATAAACTCTTTTAAATCCTAAGTCATTACCCCTTTTAATAAACAATTTTAACCTTTTACCATTATTTTATAAACTTTTAAATCCTAAGTCATTACCCCTTTTATTAAACAATTTTAACCCTTTACCATTATTTTATAAACTCTTTTAAATCCTAGGTCATTACCCCTTTTAATAAACAATTTTAACCCTTTACCATTATGTTATAAACTCTTTTAAATCCTAAGTCATTACCCCTTTTAATAAATCATTTTAACCCTTTACCATTATGTTATAAACTCTTTTAAATCCTAGGTCATTACCCCTTTTAATAAACAATTTTAACCTTTTACCATTATTTTATAAACTTTTAAATCCTAAGTCATTACCCCTTTTAATAAACAATTTTAACCCTTTACCATTATTTTATTAACTCTTTTAAATCCTAGGTCATTACCACTTTTAATAAACAATTTTAACCCTTTACCATTATGTTATAAACTCTTTTAAATCCTAGG
>SRMA01026544.1:339601-397292 GCA_007224835.1 Danionella cerebrum | reverse complement strand
TCATTACCACTTTTAATAAACCATTTTAACCCTTTACCATTATGTTATAAACTCTTTTAAATCCTAGGTCATTACCCCGTTTAATAAACAATTTTAATCCTGTACCATTATGTTATAAACTCTTTTAAATCCTAGGTCATTACCACTTTTAATAAACCATTTTAACCCTTTACCATTATGTTATAAACTCTTTTAAATCCTAGGTCATTACCACTTTTAATAAACATTTTAACCCTTTACCATTATGTTATAAACTCTTTTAAATCCTTGGTCATTACAGCTTTTAATAAACAATTTTATCCCGGGTAATCACAGGTTTTATGTCTTCAGTTAAGTCAAATTCTTTTAACTTTTTATCTTGGATTAGTTTCGTCTTAAACTTTTAAACCCCAGGTACAGTGAACTCTCGCTACTTCGCGGTTCCATTACGTATGAATATTATAAATGAAAAAATATTTATAGTGGATTTTCCGAAAATTTCAAAAATAGGCGCAATAAATGAAGACCCCATATATTTTATTAATTCCATTAATAATTATTAATATCTGCTAGTACTGTTGGTTCGTCTGTGCCTGTGTACTGTAAGTACGTATTCTAGATATCTGTACATTACTGTAAAGGGTGGTTTGTAAACAGTACTATGTAAAGGGAGGGTTTTAAAAGTCTGAATACTGAATACCTGTTAAATACATACTGTAAATGTGGTGTCCCTACCTCGCGGATATTCAGGTGTCGCGGCCAGTTCTGGAACCTATTTACCGCGATAAACAAGGGTTCACAAAATTTCAAACTCTAACTTTTAGTCTGAGTTCAGCCAACTCTTTTAACCCCTTGGTTTTAAACACAAACTTGACTTTTATTTATTCTCATTATAAATTACTTTTTCTTCAGCTCCAAACTAATTTCACCTGGGGTTTGTCAGCATTTGAAACTCTGCTTTTCCCCCCTGGGCTAGAGCGAAATTGTTTGAGGATTAGCAATGACAGAAAATCACATGCTGTTTTTTCATCTCTTCAGGAAAATGGCCTCTCATTATTTACAATTATAAAACTTTCATGTTCTCAGCTGTTGGTCGGTTGTTTCTGCACAGAGTGTGTGTTTGTGTTTCCTCGGTTAAAGCTCATTATCGCTGTGTTTCTCAAGCTGGGTCTGAGCAGGGTCGCTCTGATCCAAACCTGAGCATGTGCATGTTTCACCCTGAGCTTCTATTGTTCCCCGTAGCTTAAACACATACTAGCTAACCTAATGACACACAGTCTCTGAAAAAATGTGAACAATAAAAGTGTTTTATTCAATAATAAAGCCATTCTCGTGTTGTTGATTGCAGATCCTAACTTTGTGAGGACATTTCTGACCACGTATCGTTCCTTCTGCACACCCCAGGAGTTGCTGGACCTGCTCATCGAGAGGTTCGAAACAATCTCTTTGTAATATTGACCATGGAATAGAGGGATTGTGTTAATGCGGTTCAATATTTCAAAACCATTGTCCTCAATCACAAATGCTTACTGTCTATGTTTAAATGTTTATTTAATATTGTGCAGATTACAGCGGTACCCCGAGATACGAATGCTTCGAGTTACGGAATGTTCGAGATGCGAAAGGTCTCGCAGGAAATTTTTTGCTTCGAGATACGAACAATAACAAAAAGTTCTTCTCTATTTTCCACTCGTTTGTCTGACGTCGCGCTTCCTTGCCCTCCTTTCTCCCATTGCAGAAAGTGTGCTTTAAGGGGCTGATGCGCCTTAAAACACTTGAAATCTGTTTTAAATGTTTAGATTATCAATAATGTGCTATAACAAATATTAGAGTCGAGGTGTTGTAAAAAAAATAACGCTTATAACGTAGAAAGTGCTGTTCTGTAGCGGAACTTAGAGTGATGCCCAGTGATGCGTTCTCAGAAGCGTCTCTCCATCTGTCCACGCTTGTGCTTGAAACCGTGTTGGTGTCAGTAATTCGTGAAATATCTCGAGAAAGTTAACTTCCATACGTGGTGCCGTAATGTCTTCCACCTTCCACCACCTGTTCCACCTCCTCCGGTACATATTTTGCATGTTTTATTCTGTTTTATCATTTATTAACAATGTGTAGATTTAAGGATTGAAGAAACGTTACTTGGTTTTTCTCTGGTTTTCTTTTTTTTTCATATTCTTATACTGTTGTTTCTGAGAGCCGTTACACGGATTAGGCGTTTTACATGTAAAACTAGTTTCGACGTACGAACGCCACGGGGGTACCACTGTATTTACAATATGTTATTTGTAAAATAATGTTGAATTTCACATCCAAAGTACAGTTCAACTGATGGTTAGAACAGAAAGGTTATCAGTTCCAGACTCGATAAAAAGTCACGTAACTTAAGTATATAACACACTTTTCATAATTGCTTTAAAAAAAAAATCTGATCATCTCAGGAGAAATGGTCCGTGATGAATTTGTGTGGGTGCACCAGGTTTGAGATTCCTGAGCCCAGAGTCTCAGAGGTGGATCAGAAGGAGCCTGCGGAGCAGCTAAAGCGCTTCCGGAAGGAGTTTGTGCAGCCCGTCCAGCTCAGGTGAACACAAGATAATGAAGATGCATACATTATCCATGCTCATGCACGTGCAGACCGATCTGTCTCTCTCTGCAGGGTGCTGAACGTGTGTCGGCACTGGGTGGAGCATCACTTCTACGACTTTGAGAGAGATGCTCAACTCCTGCGGAGACTCCAGGAGTTCATTAACAGCGTCAGAGGTATTGTTAAACAAGGTGTCCGTGTCTTACATAGAGTCATGAGTTTAATTTTTGTTTACTGTATTCAGTTCTGGGACATCCAAATACATACATTGTTTATTTGAATACGTTCCATTTCCTTAAGTGGACGGGGCCTCTCACTCAGCTAACGTCAGTAGTTCTCTATAATGGATCAATACTATAAATATTAATTGGCGTGTTTTTGGTGCTAGCTGGGCTTTTTTTCCTCTCACACACGGTAGAACTGTGTCAATAAGACATTACGAAGTAGAAACTGGATTCAGGCTTGTTTTAAAGAGTAATAAATGTGCACAAATATGACTAAGTAGAGATACAATAAGGATTAATGCTGCAAGCAGCAATCAAAGGGCTCGAGCACCTCAGGCCTTTAGTCCACCAGTCTGCATTTTTTGTTAACATTCCAGGAAAAAAATGGCTAATTAAATAATGAAAATCACAAAATTTCCTGGTGGTGCTTAAGAATTTAATTGTTGATGTATTGGACTTTATTCTCATCACAAATGAGAAGTACCGTATTGATGTTAAATGCTGTATTTGCTGTAACCACTGTGCGCACCTAATTTGTCAAAGTGTTAATTTTTAGACATTTTTTCAAAATAACAGACTTCCTGCCGAGTTTAGAAACATTATCCATGGTACTAATATTTAAGTCTTGGTACTCTACACGTGTGCTGAATTTCATTTGTCTATGACAAACTGTTAGCGCACCATAAACTGAAAGGTGGCAGTATAGAACCATTTTGCCACAAGCATTTTTTGAACCCGAATCAGATGTAATTTTTGCCAGTTTTGATGTGTGTGTGTAAAATTCTGTGACTTTTCACGGACATTTAGACTCTCAAAAATGCACCGAAACCTGCAAAACAATAATACTTTGAGCAATTACAAGTTAGCTTTTGTGCATGAACCCTAAATATTTGAATCTTTGTAAAGTAAGACTAAAATGGAGGGTAGTGGAATGCTGGATCATATGTAAATTACCTTTTTCTCTGCCACAACAGCCATTGGTTAGCCAATGTATTATTAGTAGAAATGCAACCAACATAGCATTGATAATCGCGTTACTTAACTTAAGTAACGTAAGTTTGCAGTTACATTTCCACTCAGTGGAAATTCAGTGAAACATTTCCATAGAGTCTTTAAGTAGCAGAGATGAGGATGTTGAGGTTCAGTTTAGGAGTGACGAGGATGGACAAGATTAGGAACAGGCACATCCGAAGGTCAGCTCAGGTTGGTTGTTTTGGAGACAAAGTCAGAGAGGCCAGGTTGAGATGGTTTGGACATGTGCAGAGGAGGGATAGTGGTTGTATTGGTAGAAGGATGTTGGAGATGGAGATGCCAGGCAAGAGGTCAAGAGGAAGACCAAAGACGAGATATATGGATGTGCTGAAAGAGGACATGAAGGTAGTTGGTGCAAGAGTAGAGGATACTGAGGACAGAGTTAGATGGAAACGGATGACCCCTAAACTGGGAACAGCCGACAGGAGAAGAAGATTTCATTAGAGTCTTCAGTACAGTGCTCGCTTCTAATTAAGCTTTATATGAATAGAGTTGGACAGGTTTCCTTTAGGAGAAATTTTAAATACCAAACATGATGTTGATTTATTTGGTTATTCGGTGTGTTCAGGTAAGGCCATGCGTCAATGGGCGGAGTCAATTACTAAGATCCTCCAAAGGAAGAAACGAGTGGAGTCCAGTGGTACGAACCACAGCTTCAGCTTCCAGAAGATTCCTCCGAGGGTTGAGTGGCACTTGTGCAGAGCAGGCGAGAGAGAGCGGTTCGGCTTGATCACACTGCACCCGATGGAGATCGCCCGCCAGCTGACTCTAATGGAGTCGGAGTACTTCAGGTACTTATAGATTCATGTCTGTCACATATGCTGAAAAAAAATACTTATTGACCTCACTTTCAAACAATAGGTATTCAAACACAATAAACATTTCACTCAAATAATAAGATTTGGCAAAAACTTTATTCAACTAAACCTGCACCTTTTCACCTACAAAAGCAGACGGAGAGGAGTTTTGTAAACTAGTCGTGTGGAAACAACCAGGCAAGTTGATGGTTTGTAAACATTCTTAAAAACCGACGGTGCTGTTATACGTAGAGGTAAAGATGAGAGCATTTTAACACTTGCTGCTCTGTTTCCTGTCATTTAAACTCGGCGTTTCCTGAGCATATTTTTATCCTGTGCTGTGGGGGGCAGTTCAGCACACAATAGAGCAACTCTCTGACTTCCCTTCACCGTTGTGGGAACAGAAGCAGACTCCTGAACCCAGGGTCACCAGCTCAGATCAGTTCCGCCCCGCTCTTGCAGACACAGTCACACTGGAAATAAATGCTTTGGATTGGTTGACGACATGTATTATTCATTATTTTGACCAGCAAAGATTCCATTTGACATGTATTTAAAAAACTAAAAGGGGACGTGAATGAGATGCAACGTGTGGTTAAGGGGTAATTATTGACCCAACATTATTGTTTTTAGTAAAATGGCACTTTTTCAAAACATTTGCAGCTCTGTTTTCTGCTTGAAAGGCATGTTTTTTTGGAAAGATCATGGGAAGGACTCCTGCTCAGCTTCTTGATTGGCTACATTTTGCATATGCAAGCCTCCTCTTCAAACCCTGTTTTACTGTGGACGAGATCAAGTGTGAAATAAACATAATTTACACACAGAAGTGCTTGACATACTGCCCCCTAGTGGTCATAGTAGAAAATGTTTATATATATATATATATATATATATATATATAGTAGCGTTTTTTTAAGTTGCAAATGGTTTTTTAATTTGCGTGTGTGAAGTTGATTCGCTTGATTCATTTTTTTTGTGAATTTTGCATTCGTCAGAACTAATGAAAAGTTAAGTCTAATTGCAGTTTGAAAAGTATGTGGAAATATAGCTCTATAGCGCCACCTTTCAGCTTAAAATGCGCTAACAGTGTGACTTAAAAATCTGTATAGTACAGTAGGGCTGCAACAAACGATTATTTTGGTAATCGATTAATCTATCGATTATTAGACCGATTATTCGATTAGTCATCGATTATTTCAATGATTAATCAGTAGCCTTTGAGCGATTATTCTGCTTTATCAACTAGTTAAAATAATGAGTTACAAATATTCTAACTAATAAATAAAATAAGAAAATCACTTCAGCTTTTGAAATAGTTGTTTTAATGAACTTTGAGCCAACTAAACATGTCATTCTCTTTAAGTTTTCTGATTCTGTTACTCTCAAATTACACACAAATGCTCTCTAAGCATTGTTTACATGTTTTGTTCTAATTCAATAGAAAAAAAATAAATAATCAGCTGCATTACAGACAAAAAGAAAGATGAATGTGAACATATCTTGAAGCAGCATTAATAATTGTTGGTTTACCACTCGTTTTAGTTTATCAAAAGTAATATCCCAGAGAAATACAAAGTTATAAAACTAGATATTTGGAGGGTGATAATCTAACAATTCTTAAAAAATCTGGCAACATTTCAAAATTTAAGAAACAAATAAAGATAATTTTAGAATCAGCATAAGATAATGAATGGTGTGAGAAAGAAATGCTTTGGTGTGTGTCTCCATTTTATTTCTATTTTTGACTCTTAAAGCTTTTAAAATAAACATTCCCCATTGTGGGACAAGTTTTTTTCCCATAATTTATATAGCGTTTTATTTTACATCAACGATTTTTTACTTTGTTTAATCCTTCTTTTTACGTTAAATGTTAATTATTGTAATGAATACACAAATAAAATATAAACATCTAAAGTTTGTATAATGCTGTACATTCATAAATTATTACAATATTCACTGCTGTAAGCAACTTGCTTTAGGTGATTGCATTCTTTTAAACATTTTAAACCATATTTATAGTTGAACATTGTGTCACAAGTAAATTTGACATCTACGCGGCATATAAGCAAAATAAAAATCAAAACGTCTTCACGAGTAAACATTTTATTTGAACTCTCATTGGTTTAGTCTGTGTAATCACGTGATTGAATGCGCGTTCACACAGAGGGATGCTTTCTCTTTAAGTGCTCCTACATTCACGTTGTGCTCCTGTGAAAAGCAAGTTCCGCCTCGTATGTATTGCACACGACAGCATTTTTGGTTAAGTTTAGTAAAACTTTCCCAAACCTTACTCGTTCGGATTCGTTTGCACTCCATCATAATTCGTGCTGATTTTCTTCTACTGCAGTAGCATTCGGCGCAGCGCTCAAATCGCGACACATGACCCTTACATTAGGTCACATGACATCAGACGACTAATCGACAACAAAAATATTTGTTGCCAATTTTTATTGTCGACAATGTCGACTAATCATTTCAGCCCTATAGTACAGTGGTACCCCGAAATACGAATGCTTCGAGTTACGAAATGTTTGAGATGCGAAAGGTCTCACGGGAAAATTTTTGCTTCGAGATCCGAAGAAAAATTCGAGATACAAACATTTACAAGCTGTTCTGCTGTATTTTCCGCTTGACGTCATGACGTCACACTGCGCTTCCGGGTTCTTGCGCTCCTATCTCCCAGTGCAAAAAGGGCATTTTAGATGTAAAACTTTCTTCGACATACAAATTGTTCGAGATCCGAACGCATTAATTTCGTATCTCGGGGTACCACTGTATCTGTTTTCAAAAATCGTCAGGAAGTCGGCTATTTTGCAAAAGCCTCCCACAAAAAAATTCCCACTTTTCCTCGTGTCGTGCTTGTATAAACTCCAGCTAGAGATCTTATCTGTTCATCTCCTGTCTCAATTATTGTTTTTAAGGCATATGAGATGTTAAATTGTAAAGCCTTTTTACTTTGTAAAATGTTTGCGGCGGTCATTAAAATTCGAAATTTTGTAATAAACAGGAAGTTATTTATAACTTGGCCATGCAATCTCTGACAGGGATCAAACTTGCCATATCTGTTAAGAGTTCATGTCTGAACAAACTTGTATAGCAACCTACATAGGGCCACCTAGTGGTAACATGCAATGTCCAATTTTCTATTGTTTTATACTGCTATTTCAAGCTTTGTTTGAAGTACAAGCTTGAAATTTGGAACACTTATGCAAGGGACCAAGACCTGCAAAAAAAGTCAATTATATTGAGTTTCCAAAAGTGACAGGAAATCAATTATTTTGCAGGAACTTTGCAGCTTTAATTTTCTTTTTGTTTTTCATGTTTCTCTGAATAATAGTTTCTGTGTGTTTCTCCGTTAGAGCGGTGCAGCCATCCGAGCTGGTGGGAAGCGTTTGGATGAAAGAAGATAAAGAGCTGAACTCTCCAAATCTGCTGAGAATGATCCGGCACACCACCAACCTCACACTCTGGCTGGAGAGGTATGTGCGTCACGAGCCGGGGAAGCTCCGGCTCAGACAGATGTTCCTCTCACTGTCTCTGTGACCGCAGGTGCATCGTTGAGACGGAGCACCTGGAGGAGCGTGTCGCGGTGGTCTCTCGGATCATCGATGTTCTCCAGGTCTTTCAAGAGCTTAATAACTTCAACGGAGTGCTGGAGGTGCTGAGTGCCATCAACTCCTCCCCTGTCTACCGGCTCGACCACACTTTTGAGGTAAGGGTTGGGAGAAAGCTCTTGGTTACTGGACCAGTGCAGTTTCGGGAAACTCTTCGTGTTTCAGCATCTCCCGAGTCGGCAGAGGAAGGTTCTGGAAGAGGCTCACGAGCTCAGCCAGGACCACTATAAAAAGTACCTGGCTAAACTGCGCTCCATCAATCCCCCCTGCGTGCCTTTCTTTGGTAGGACTCCCCAGTGTTGCACCAGTAGCCATGAGGGATGTCCTCAGTTTACCGTCTATAATTTTATTGCAACGTTCTGTTTCATAGGGATTTATCTGTCAAACATCCTGAAGACGGAGGAAGGGAATCCAGACTTCCTGTGGAGAGACGGAACAGAGCTCATCAACTTTAGCAAAAGACGGAAGGTGGCGGAGATCACCGGAGAGATCCAGCAGTACCAGAACCAGCCGTACTGTCTGCGGGAGGAAAGAGATATACGGGTTATTCTCGTTCTTGCTCACTCTCTTTATTTAAAGTATCACAACATCCCAGAGACACATCTGACACCTTTTGGAAAAACCCAGGGAAAAGGGGGCGTGGTCAGCTGTGATTTAATGTGACGGCAGAAAGGGCATTTGCTTAATATAGTGCATAAAACATTGCTCGTTTTCTCTCAAGCATCATTCCCTGAGTGAGAGTGTAGAAGTGGAGGATTGGTCAGATACTTCTTCACTATCATCTCACTAACTTCAGCTTTTATTATATTTTTGAGCTTTGTTTCGAGTCTTTCATGCCTTTATTTTAGTTTTCTTAAGCATCCGTTGAGTTTTATGCTATAAATGATTTATTTGTTGATTTTTGCAGAAGTTCTTTGAGAATCTGAATCCGACGGAGGAGATGAGCGAGAAGGTGTTCAGCGACTTCCTGTTCAATAAATCCCTGGAGATAGAGCCCAGGAACGCTCGCACGCTGCCACGATTTGTAGGATTCTCTTTGAAATTTCAACACGTTTTAAACACATTTTAGTCTCTATATCCTCTCTAGAGATAGAAAGTAGCAGTAGTTAATTATAACTAGCATTAGTGGTTGCTAAGGGTGTTTCTTTCTTCTTATCAGCCGAAGCGTTTCAGTGTCCCCCTGAAGTCCCCAGGGGTGCGCCCGTCTACTTCATCCCCCTGCTCGTCCGGTGTCCGGGGGAGCTTGTTAAAGCAGGGTGAGCCTCATAAGATCAGCTCTGATGGAGAGAGCTCCACAGCTTCAACCCCCAGCTCTCCCAGGACACCGCTGTCTCCCCTGGCAACAGCATCAGCGATGCCCCTGGACTCCACAGAATCAACCGTAGCATCAGTCCCTGGTGAGTTTTCTTACACTGCAGCAGGAGAACAAGCTCAGTGCAATCAACAGTGAAAACCGTTTATTTTCACATTTTGTTCAACATTAGTTGTTCACCAATCTCTGAATCAGTTCAACTCTTCTGATTCACCAATCTCTGAATCAGTTTGACTCTTCTGATTCACCAATCTCTGAATCAGTTTGACTCTAGTGGTTTCCCAATCTCTGAATCAGTTTAACTCTTCTGATTCACCAATCTCTGAATCAGTTTAACTCTTCTGATTCACCAATCTCTGAATCAGTTCAACTCTTCTGATTCACCAATCTCTGAATCAGTTTGACTCTTCTGATTCATCAATCTCTGAATCAGTTTGACTCTTCTGATTCACCAATCTCTGAATCAGTTTGACTCTTCTGATTCACCAATCTCTGAATCAGTTTGACTCTAGTGGTTTCCCAATCTCTGAATCAGTTTAACTCTTCTGATTCACCAATCTCTGAATCAGTTTAACTCTAGTGATTCACCAATCTCTGAATCAGTTCAACTTTTCTGATTCACCAATCTCTGAAGCAGTTCAACTCCCTTCTGATTCACCAATCTCTGAATCAGTTTGACTCTAGTGGTTCCCCAATCTCTGAATCAATTCGACTCTAGTGATTCACCAATCTCTGAATCAGTTCAACTCTTCTGAATCGGTTTAACTCTAGCAATTCACCAATCTCTGAATCAGTTCAACTTTTCTGATTCATCAATCTCTGAATCAGTTCAACTCTAGTGATTCACCAGTCTCTGAATCAGTTCAACTCTAGCAATTCACCAATCTCTGAATCAGTTCGACTCTAGCAATTCACCAATCTCTGAATCAGTTCGAGTCTAGCAATTCACCAATCTCTGAATCAGTTTGACTCTTCTGATTCACCAATCTCTGAATCAGTTCAACTCTAGTGATTCACCAATCTCTGAATCAGTTTGACTCTAGTGATTCACCAATCTCTGAATCAGTTTAACTCTTCTGATTCACCAATCTCTGAATCAGTTTGACTCTTCTGATTCATTAATCTCTGAATCAGTTCAACTCTAGTGATTCACCAATCTCTGAATCAGTTCAACTCTAGCAATTCACCAATCTCTGAATCAGTTTGACTCTTCTGATTCACCAATCTCTGAATCAGTTCAACTCTTCTGATTCACCAATCTCTGAAGCAGCTCAAATTTTCTGATTCACCAATCTCTGATTCAGTTAGATTCTAGTGGTTGAATCCCTGAAAATGTCAGACTCGGATAGTTCCACCATCTCTAGACCAGAGTTTCCCGCAGGAACATTATCCAACGCTGTGCAACCATTTTTAACTCAACTGAACAGTTTAATTGTTTCTGTTCCCCATAATGTGACTCTACAAACCTTAGTCCGCATAACAATGCAATATCAAAGCAGCTTAATAATACAAATAGTTGTTGAAATTGGGAACTTTCTGATTGATTCTTGTGTTTGATGATTGGGAGTCAAGTAGAAAGGCACTTAACGCCTCTAGTTCCCGGACTCGATGGAGTTTGTTGTTGTGTTCAGGATCATCATCAGCAAGGTGTTCTGTGAGGGACCACGATGCTCAGGTTCCTCCCCCTGTTCCACCACGACGCCGTTCAGAAGCCTTTACCACAGACTTATCACCATCTAAGGTAAATCTCTGACATAGCACACAACCTGAAGTGTAGACTTTGGGTAGTGCAATGTGTAAACTGGTTACTGTGATGCTTTCTCTTAGGTGATGTGGAAGCAACTGGACAGCCCACCTGCGATCCCTCCTCGCCAGCCAAAGCTCTCTTCTTCTCCAGTTTTCTCCGCTTCAACTGTACCAAAAAAGGATGTTTTCTCTGCTACACCGCTGCAGCTCCAACCTCCACCACCTGGGCGCCGCTCTGAGACCAGACATGGCTTCCTCTCCTTCAGCCCCTCCTCATCAACGGGGACTCCATGACCATGTCTCATGCTCACCTGTTTCCAAACCCTACTGGAGAGGGATGGAGGGGCAATGAAGAGTCTGAAGCTTGGGTAGATGAAAAATAAGCAGAGAGACCGGAGCTCTCTCAAAATGACTCTTGTGTCGAAACCACAGCATGAATCATAGATAAATAAACTATATCTTAGAGTCAATCAATGCACCAAGAATGTAAACCAGCAAAATGTTTGGAGAAACATGACATTAGCATGAAAAAGGAACTTCAGGATTGTATGGAGGAAACCAATGAAAACAAACCATTTTGAGAGTTTTTCCTTAGTTATTCCCGCATAGGGGAAAGTCGTCTAATCAACCACCAATGTTCGTATCCATCTACAAGGATTTGTTATTGAAGGACAGCTTTGGATTTTTGAACATAGTTTCTTTTAAAGTCCTATCTGCTGGACAAACGATCGACACAAGATTTCAGACATCAGCCATAGGTTTCTTAATTTGGAGCCAGCCAATCCGAACTCCATCCCAGGTAAAGCTGCAGTCTAAGGACATCCCGTCACCACGCCACTCAAGGAATTGTGAACTCAGTGCTTGATCTTTTGAGGTTTGGTAGCTGATGGAACAATAAAGTGCCCTGAAAGTTTCAAAGTTTAATTTCTTTTATTGGAGCCTTAAAACAGTTTTTTTTTTTTGTGGCTAGGCCTTGTTTTCAGCTTCTCCCCGTCACAACGATCACTATCGTTACTCTTACATGACTTAGACATACTTGCAATGTTAGAAATTACAGAACATGTCTCTCTTGAGTATTTTTTTTTCTTGTGTTTGTTCCAGCTTTCAAAACTCAAGACGTGCCTGTTTTAACCTCGTTTTGGAAGGATGGGTTTATGTTCATATATTTAGTATACTTGCTTATCTTAGATTTTTATTGGAAATTTACCTTTTTTTTTATTAGGGATGGTTGGTGTATACTGCTGAGTTTATACCATGTTCTGCGCCCTGGATAACGCTGTGATTGTGGTGCCGTGCTTTAGAAATAAAGATTGAGAAAAATTAGCCCTTCATGGAGGATTGGATGTTTTAATACAAGTTAAATGTGTATTTTTCAATAAAATCACCCACTCATGGTTCTCAAATTGCAAAATAACATGTATCTATAGATTTTATCTTTGACTCAACTCCCCAAATCTTTAGTCCTGACTCCAGTAGTTCAACCATCTTGAAATCGGTTTGACCAGTTTTTCAACATCTGAATCAGTTGAGCTCTAGTAGTTTGACCATCTATGAATCTGTTTGATTCTATAGAGGGGTTCAACCATTGCTTAACCGGTTTGATTCTAGAGGTTCAACCATCCCGCAATCAGTTCATTTCTGGAGATTCACCCACCCCTGAATCAGTTGGACTACAAATTCAACCACCTATCAATTTGAACTCTAGAGAATCAATTTGACTCTAGAAATCCAACCATCTTTTACTCTGTTTGAATCTAGTGGTTCAACCATCTCTGAATCAGTTCGACTAAAGTGATTCACCCACCTCTGAATCAATTTGACTCTGGAAATCCAACCATCTCTTACTCTGTTTGAATCTAGTGGTTCAACCATCTCTGAATCAGTTTGACTAAATTGATTCAACCACCTCTGAATCAATTTGACTCTGGAAATCCAACCATATCTTACTCTGTTTGAATCTAGTTGTTCAACCATCTCTGAATCAGTTCGACTAAAGTGGTTTACCTGTCTCTGAATCATTTAGACTCTAGAGATTCAACTATACCTGAACCAGTTTGACCCTACTGGTTAAACCATCCCTGAATCGGTTTGACTCTAGTGGTTCAACCATCTTAAAGTCGGTTCAACAACCTCTGAATCAGTTTGACTCTAGTTCACATTCTCTAGTAATTTGATAAACTCTGAATCACTTCTATTATAGTAGTTCAGTAATTTCTCAAACAGTCCCTTATCTCTTGCGCTTCAATTAATTATCCATTTTTTTTTTAATACACAGCTCATGATCCATTCTGTAGCCAACTTCTACCAGTCACAGTCGTGTTGGCCCAATCACTAGAGAACAGATGAATCAACAATAGATTTATATTTGGTTAGAACTGAAAAGGCTAAGAGTGAGCACTGCCTTACTAGCAATCTATTTTACCCTTTGGTAGTGGTCTTGGCTTTTTAAATAATTGCCAAATTCTCACCAAACAAACTGGTTGAGACTTCTTACCTTGAGGAGTCCTCAAAGATCTCTGTAAACTTAAGACATTACTGATCTGAAAATATTTATTACAATGTTCAAAAGCAACACAAGTGAATTATCATTCTACAGTAGTGAATATCACGTAGAAAGGAGATAAAAGATGTCAATCTGCTCTTGAAAGTTAAGCTTCTAACATTCACCAAAAGTGCTCCACAAAAGAGGGACAGTCACCAGGTTTGGAAGGATGACTCATGACAGTTTATTTTTCAAGATCATGGGTAGAGTGGCTCTGGATCAGGCTCTGCACTCTGGCCAGAATGATCTCGTTGTTACAGGTACAGTCTCCAGGGCCGTATGGGGCGTTGATTGTCAGAGTGTCAGCCACACGTAGCATCTCTCCTTCCTCATGTACCGGCACCCGGTTCTTCTGTAACCAGGCACACAGGCTCTCTCGGCGAGCCCCTAACTCCTCTGCAGAGAAGGTGGCTGTGTGTCCAGGTGTAAACAGGTGTTTCATGCATGAAAGAGCTTCTTCTGTTCCTGCGCTGAGCACTTGAACCTCCTGCACCGCATGCCCCAAAACCATCGTTACAGAGGGACGTTCTGGACCAGCAGGACTCACCAGAACCACACTGGCAAACACAATAACAGAAAATCAGGAGATTCAAATGACTGGAGATGTTTTAGTTCTGATCTTCAGGTTCCAACACAATCACTCAAAGCTGGATCAGTGTAATTGAACCAAAAACTTTTAGTATTCTACTGAAGATCTTTAGATGTTTAAAATTGTCTCTGGGCATTTATCTAGGTTGAGCCTGGAGATGTGTTCTTGAGTTGAACCAAACACTGGTGGATTGCAAATCATTAAAGTTGGACATTTGTATTTAATTTAGCTGTGTTAGTAAAAAAACATTCAACATAATATCTACGATTTGTTTATCTTAAACTGCAACAACCTGAAGAACAACGTTCACATTGAGTTTAAGTCAGACAAATATTAAATTAAGCGTCGTGGTTATTCATAATACAGACCTGGCAGACACGGGGTCTACGGTGAACACGTGCCCGGTGTAGCTATGCTGATCGCGGGCTGTCACACAAACCTCCTTATTAACGAATTCATGCCACTGCCGAGGACCCAACTCGCTCCAAACACTCATGTTTCAACTGAATGATGGTTATATTGCAGAAACATAACTCAAACTCTTAATTTAAATAGTATCGAAGATCCTAAACATGAGCAGATCTTGCGAACGACACAGGGTGGGCGTGATTACGTCACTGTGCTGAACAACCACGTGACCTGGATTTAATTCTGTTATTTTGCTCAAAAAGACAAAATGAGTAGATGTAACAAAACGAAAATTATAAGAAAGCAAGTGTACCTTAAAAAATAAAAGTGCCTTTTAAAATGCCGTTACGCGAGCATGAAGGGAATTGTAGTTTTGCGCATGCGCTGTAGAGTCGTTGTAGTTTGACAGGTGTTCGCTTGTGTGTTAGGACTTGACGCTTCACGTCATGTCGCGGTACGGAAGACATGGAGGAGGTGAGTTTAAATAATAAAGGCATAAATCTTAAGTTGCTAAATGGTTGGTGTTCTGTTGAAATGGTCTGCTGTTTTTAAGGATATATAACGTTAATTTCGCGCGGACTGCTGACAGCAATGGCGCCTCGTCATCATCGAGCGCACCGTAAACACTGATCATTACGGTTTAAATCGTTTAATAGAATTGATTGGTTTGCTGAATTATATTTTATTATATATTATGAGAGTTTATTGTTGTAGCCACAAAGTCACTGGAATTAAACAGATATAGAAACAGACGGTATTATTTTCGGATTAAGTGTTAGTTATATCTTTAGCGTCATCAAATGTAAAGAGAATTGCATTATTTCTTGTGGTTACTTTGGAAGAACTGCATTTATGAAAGGGTGGCATATTTTAACAAAATATACACTGTTCTGCTATAAGGCGGGAGGAGGTATCGTCACATCCGCTTTAATTGTTTTGTGGTTTAATATTTAGCTTTGGACATTGTTAAAAAAATAAACTATTACTAATAAAATAGAATAACAACGTCCCTCAAAAAATTCAATTAGTTTTAGTTTCTGTTTAA
This sequence comes from Danionella cerebrum, assembly GCA_007224835.1. NCBI lineage: Eukaryota > Metazoa > Chordata > Actinopteri > Cypriniformes > Danionidae > Danionella > Danionella cerebrum. The sequence continues at coordinate 381,426 of SRMA01026544.1, read as the reverse complement.
TGAGGAACCATAGCAACGGTGGCGATATGGCGAATTGTTAGAAAAATCCATGACCTTAACGCTAACCATGTGTTTTCAGAATCAAAGGTGTATGTGGGTAACCTGGGCACGGGTGCCGGTAAAGGTGAGTTAGAGCGAGCCTTTGGGTATTATGGGCCACTCCGGACAGTGTGGATAGCACGAAATCCTCCAGGGTTCGCCTTTGTGGAGTTTGAGGATACCAGAGATGCAGAGGATGCCGTCAGAGGACTGGATGGGAAGTGAGTCGAATTATTTATTATTATTATGTATTCTGGTTTAGTATCTGTATGTTGTAATTTGACAGTCGTTTGTGTATCTATTTAGGATGATCTGTGGCTCCCGTGTGCGTGTAGAGCTGTCCACTGGGATGCCGAGACGCTCCCGCTATGAACGTCCTCCCGCCCGCAGACCCTTCGACCCTAGCGATCGTTGCTATGAGTGTGGAGAGAGGGGTCATTATGCATATGATTGCCATCGCTACAGCCGTCGGCACCGGAGCAGGTCAGTTTACACCCCCACTGATCTGGAAGATGAACCCAGTGCAAGTTATGCATTCATACTGGGTGATGCTACTGGGTTTCAGTTTTTATCAAGTCAGAGTTATGGTGCCCACTGTGAATGCACTGTTATATTGTTCTATCTCTCTCTTCTGTTTTCTCCTTGTTTCTTCTCTCCTCATATCACCTAACCATCTCCTTTCCATGGCTCTTTCCTTTCCTCATCTTCTCTCCTCTTTATCTCCTCTCCTTTTGCTCTTTTCATATTGCTTTTTTCTCTCTCCTCAACTGGTCAGTTTCTCATTTCATGACTCCCACCCTTCATCTCCTCTCCCCTTCTCTTTTTTTATTGTCTCTTCTTAACCTCTTATTTCGTCTCTTCTGTCTTTTCTCTTATGTTTTCCTCCTCTTTTCTCATATTCTCTTTTCTTCAGCTCTCATTCAACTCATTTCTTCTTTACTCTCCTCAACCCCTTGTTTCATTTCTTCACTTCCCAGTGCCCTTTCTCCTCTCACCATCTCTGGATGTTTTCTCCCCCTTCACTCAAATGTCCTCACTTCTTCTCTCTTTTTACTCCTCTTCTTCCTTTTTTTCCTCCTTCACCTTTTTTGTTGAATTTGTCTCAGCTCCTATCTTCTCATATTCTCTTCTTCATTCTCCTCTTTATTTCTCTTCTTTCTCTTTGCTCTTTTCCTCGTCTTCTCTCTCATATTCTTATACTCTTCCTCCTTCCCAGTTGGTTCCCTCTACTCATCCATCCTCTCTTTTTGCTCTTGTCGCCTTTGTGCATTGTCCCATTTTGCTCCAGCTCCTGCTCTTTTCTTATCCTTCTCTCTCCTTTCCTCCTCAACCTCCCAACTCGTCCCTTCTCCTTTTCTTCTCTCTTTCTGTTTGTGTGGATTGGGGCGGGTGGTGGGTATTTTTATTTGCATGTTTATCTATTGATGTTTTTAGTTTTTTCTCTGCAATGTTTCTCTGGCATGATGTTAAACTGACCTGGTCACAACCTTTCAGGTTCATCGTTTGATTCAGAGCCTCTTGATCCGTAACTTCTAGCAAAATCCCACTCTTTTGATCATCTGGGGCTCCAGAGACTACGCCCCCTGGCTGAGGCTCCTCCCATCACCTCTTTAATATTCATAGACCCAGACCGAGAGTAATTTCTGCTAGTGATTTTGAGCCTTCTATCAAGCTATGATCTGTACCGGGGTTAATAGCCCAGCAGGTGGCGCTAGATACGTCTAGACCATCTAGATCTGCTAGAACCTGCGCTGCGCTCTGCAAGGTCTACCATCCAAACACCAATCTCTCTATCTCTACCCTCTTTCTCTCTCTCTGTAGCCTTGCCTGAAGCACAGCAGTCTGAATTATTTATTCATTTTGATCAAATGTAAATGTGTATTCCATTAAGATTATCATTCTCGATTATTAGAAAAATTAATCTTCTGTATTGATTGATTTATTGGAGGCTGTGGGGTTCACGGGCTGGGCCACAGAGCACTCTTATTGGTTGAATACATATTACTTGAGGAGAGTTAATTTGTATGAATGAACAGTTATATTTCTAAACAGGAAGGAACTGTTACACCAGAAATTTGATGCATCAAACGCATTATAATGTTAAATATTTAATACAATTGTTTTAAACTATAAAAATAAATATTTTCACACAGGGAATGGACCGTAAAACAGAACATTTTAGTAGTGTAAAGGTTGGAAACCTGAAAATTCTACGACACACTGTGTTTGGATTAAAACCTTTAAATCCAAATTGAACGAGGCTTCCATTTTTTCTTCCAAAAGGAAGCTTTTCTTGAAGCATTGGAAAAGAAATCAAGTCTGAAATCTCCTTCATCATATCTCTAATTCCTGTGTTTCCTAATGCTAATATTCAAATAGTTCTCAATCAAAAAGGTCCAGCTAATCAGAGAGTCTTCTGGAACATTCCTTGGTTGACCTTTTTACCAAGAACTTAGTACAAGGCAGCTACAAACTGAATGAAGCCACAAAGATTTGAGTTATTCTAATTAAACACATCCTTCTTTGAGTTGGTTCAGTTTCACTGTCCAAAACTGTATATGTTACTGTGGTATTTTTATGAAGTTTACGACAAAAAGAATAAATAATGTTCAGCTCCGTTCAGCCAGTACAGTGTGGATTGGAGTTGGATAGGGATCTGAACTTAAATATTGATGCGTACTGTAGCTTTGTGGCCTATCCCTGCTCTGGTCTGCTGTGGAACGTAGATTGTAGTATTAATATATATTATATTAAAACAATTACTGATGATATTTGAGCTCAGTGTTTTTCATACTTTTCTCTGACATTCTTTTTGTGTGTGTTTCTGCTGTGTTTCAACCAATCAACTGGAAAGATCTCGCTCTAGGTCTCGCTCTCGCTCCAGGGGAAGAAGATACACTCGCTCCCGAAGTCGCAGTCACTCCAGGTCAGTAGCCTGACCATTACTTTTCCAATGAAGTCTCACCGGGAATAAAGACATCTTTTGTTACTTTACTAGGTCCAGATCGGTCTCTGCTCGTCGCTCTGGGTCTCGAACGCCCAGACGAACAAGGTGAGAACCCAGCTCAGTGCTGTTAACGTGTCTTAACTCAGAGAAATGACGAGCTGTGTTTTTGTGATTGAATGGTTGTTTGTCTGATGGGTGCAGGTCCAGGTCTAGATCCAGATCCGAATCTGTTAACAGGAGCAGGTGAGGCAAAACACAACAATAACAGCTGACCCATCCCTAAGCCCCGCCCCTGTAGTGATGGAAACATTCAAATAGTTCTCAACCAATCAAAAAGGTGCAACTAGTCCTCTGGAGCATTCCTTCACTTAACCTTTAATCCAAACGGTGTATATGTAGTCTTTACCACACAACTTCCAAAGCAGATGTTTGGCTCAATCATTTGGAATATGTGTTTTAAGGAAACGAGTGGATATCGTTTGGATGATTTGTTGGCACAAATCAGATTTTAATGATTGGTTGATTTCTCGTTTATGGGGCATGGTTTAGCGATAGATCAATACAGCAGAATAATTACAGAATAACGAGTCAATATTCGCAGCGTAACGAGTGGTGGTTGTGTTCAGGTCTGGTTCAGCCAGGAGGTCTGGGTCTTCAAATCCTGCCAGAAGGTGAGAACAGAAGTCAAGGTGAAGTCAAGTTAAGCAGATCCAGTTTTGCAGCCTAAAAGCTTCACAACGTTTAACGAGCACAGGAAGTGTGTTTGCGGCTTGCCCTTTGCTTGTATGCAAAAAGGAAAACCGTTGTGTTGCAAGCAAACAGCAGAGCACGTAAACATGCTTCAGAGTGCTCTGGTCAGTGTAAAAACAGTACAAGGTTATGGTGAACACTCAACTCACAATTCACCCTCTGTGCCTACTGGGTAGGTTTAGAAAGCAGATTCAGAAAGCCCGGGATCCTACGATGACATCTAGGTTTGTGGCTCCACTACAGAAACTTCAGCAAATGCTGGAAATTAAATAGTTTTATTCAAATACGTTTCTCTGTAGATACTGGGATTTGAATTTGCAAAGATCTGTAGATTATACATTTGCTCAGATTTATTAATTTAAAAAGTATCGCTAAACATGATGATAAAATGGCTGTTTTATTGTGTTGTAATAGAAGAGAGGACATCAGGTGTAAAACAACAGAACTTAAGAAACTTTCTGCACAATGTATTGAACATATATATTCTGAAACAGTCACACTTTTACAAAATTGTATCGTAGGAGAAATTTTTTTTTACCAAACATCTGCCTCAACTTGCGGTAAATACAGATCCCACCCAAATAATTAACAGCAAATATTAGACATCAGGGAAAGTTTACCAAATGTTCCAATACACAGAGATGGATGCAATAAACTGGCAGCTGTGCATCAAAGCAAAATCAACATAGGGGTACGGTTTCCAGCTTAATTTATACAGCAAAAGCACACGCTTTTCTTATGTCCTTGAAATACAACACCATATAGTAGAACACACAACTTCTTTTCAGATTTAAGGTCATGTATAGAAGCATTAAAATCATCAAAACCGACAATCTGACTCTTGTGGAATTAAGATGTCTTTTAAAATCCAAAATTTTCTACATCATCTTGACGCTTTGGAATTTCAGGAAATTAACCAGGGGGCCAGTTAAACCAAAGAAGAAAAACAAATGGCCAGTTCTCGTTACGGAGTTTACATTTTAATATCAAATGGGAGTCAGAATGGGACAGTTACACAAAATAATTCATAAATTGGTGAAAGTGTGCATCTCTAGAGGTGTTTATATGAATGTTTTTCGATCAAACTGAACCATGAATCTGCTCATCATTGTATGTAAACATAGCTAGTGCGCCTATTGGCTAAAGCCACATTCACTTGTAACTAGAGATTGGTGAAGCGTTCGCCAGTAGGGCATACCACTGTCAGGTTGCTTTGCCAATGACAGATTAACAATTTAGTGATAAACCAGTTGTCTTCAACCTTTTTAAACACAGCCATTTAATGATGTTAGCTTGCGAGTCACATTTTGGAGATCTAATAGAGAATACAGTCATTTTTCATAATAAAAGATCATTCAGACTCATCCCTCTATATCTCTTGCTCTCTCTTTCAGTCGTTCACAGTCGCGAAGCCCAGACGCCACACCAGAGAAAGACCCTTGATCCAGTGACGGAGTTATTTTTTTTAGCACTTGCGTTTGATGTTATGCACTGTCAAGTTTTGGGGAAACATTAGATAACTGACATTTGTGAGTGTGTGTTGGTTTCCTGTGCTGCTCTGACATTTTCAATAAATTATGTGAAGGTTTCTGTGTTTTGCACCTTTCAGTGCTTGTGTGTAATCCACTGGGTCTTAAAAAGTCACAAATTTAAAAACCCAAAGTCTTAACTTTAATTATATCCGCTGTTCTAGGTAAATAATTTTTCACTGGTCTTGATTTTCCAACATGCGTACTTCAGATCAAGTGTGCCTGAGACTGATTTACCAGCATGCACTGCGTGAGCCACCACATTTGGGTGTTAAGCAAAGATGGCTGCCTTAGCAACCACAAATAAAGTAATTTTTGTGATTTACTAAGATTTTAAAATTCCGAACACAATTCATATACGATTTTTTTTCCATCTGCTCACAATTCTTCAAGCTGCAGATATTGTTTACATTTTTATATAGCATATAGAGGTTTATATTTTATAGTTAATTGGCAGTTTGTTAGATGAGTATGATATAGTTGGTGTATAAATATATGGTGTAGGTGTATGGTATAGGTGTTTCTTGGCGTGTCTTGAAAGTCTTAAATTTGACATTGTGAAACTGCCAGAAGCCCTGTTAATGTTCTGTGGTTTTCATTACGGGGTATTTATTAATTATATTTATGTTAAAAGGTGTCTGGTGTTTCCTGTCTTTGCTGTAGTTCATAACTATTAAAAATAGTGTCCGGTACAGAGACTTGTTTTTCCATCAAATTCGTTGATAACAACTTCACCTTGGGACTCGAATCCATCGATTACTTTTTTACATTAAATATTATGTTTTTAGTATATTTTTACTAAATAAAACTATAAATAATTAAATTAAAAACAAACCAGCTAATCAACGGCCCCGCCTCCTGTTAATCAATGAGCGCTGGTGTGACGTCAGACGCAGTGCGCATGCGTGCTCGTGTATGTTTGTTGTGCGGCAGCGGCGGCGCATGATCCACATTCTCTAATCGCTACGCCTTCACAGAACTATAGAAACATTCGGCGATGGAGGCATACAGGCACGCTCCCAAACGTCAAAGGGTCTCCGATATGGAGGACGAAGAGAATCCACAAGAGCCAGGGGAACAGGAAGAGGGAGAGAAGCGAGGGATGATGGCGGAGGAGGAAGAGGAGCAGGAAAGAGAGGAAGAGCGCAGGAGCGAGCGCCAGAGAACTACCGCAGGGGAGAAGGTCAGACAACAACAATCTGTCATAGAAATCTAAAATGTCCATTGTGATCTTATAAAGGGCCCCATCTTCATTATTATTTGCCATAATCAATATCTCCTTCTGGATGTTCCTTCAGAGAAGTTATTGTAGCTTGTGTTTTTATTCATCAATACTGACATTCATCAATGTTTGGTTAAGAAATGTGCAGAGGTATCCAAAATATACAATTAATTGAAGAATGCTGCTTTTATTTTTTCTAATTTTTTCCTCAAACATTGTGATCTGTTCTCTGTATTGCTATAGATTATAATTATAGAGTTATTTGTAGAGTGCTGCATGTCTACTTGTTATAAACAAGTAGACATGACTTCTTGAGGTCAGAGTATTACTTTTGTCTGTTCATGACTCAGAATTCCCAATTAAGGTCCTTTGTATGCAACAGCCAAATATTGTTTGTATTTGGCGTTTGAGATCCTAATGGATACTATTGTCTATTAAGGAACCACGTGAGGCAGACAAACCCATTTGCTTTCACACATAACTTTAGTTTGATTCAATTTCCAAATAGAGTCCCTTTTAGTTTGATTTGTTTGGTCAGGCAAGAAAGCAACAAACTATAAGTTGGATCCAAAAAGACGAATCCAAACAAAAATCCTAGAGTGATGAGAACATGATCGAACTCTGGTCAGAGCTAAAAAAACAACTGAAGACGACAACATACAGCCAACGTATTCCCTTGCGCATGGGATTATGGGTTGGATTGTGTCGCTTTCTCACATCCTTCTGTCTCTTCATTTAATCCCATCACTTCCAGTACTTTTTGTTCCTCGAAGTGGCAAATGATTGATATTGTACAGTTTTCGTTTGCCTCAGCAGTCTGAGATTATTATGCAATCTTTTTGCCTTTTTTCAACGTTGGAGTAATGACTTTTTGCCTGTAACCTTTCCACCACTTCTGGCTGGACACATGCCTATGCCTTGGAGACACTGGTTCATGCTTCTTTTGAGCTTATGGCACTGCTGGACATCGTCTGATTCAAAGGGTAGTACGATGTCTTTCATCTGCCACACTAAGACCACTACGATCCACAACGTTGGCTATAGATCTGGGAAACGCCAGTCTGGGAGAGACCTTGTTGATGCCATGTAACTATCTTGTGTCTGCTGTTTGTACACACCAACTCTTGGGTAAATATGTAAGTTCTAGCATAAATCCCTTTTTAGAAGTTGAGAAGCTTTAGCCATTCTGTTATTTCATCTTTGCTGCAGAGTAGAGCTGAATATTTCTGGCCGAACAAGTCAAGATTGGACTTTTGATTTGTTTTTACCTTTATGCAAATTAATATTGAGTAGGGGATGGCTGAATGCTGAGGAAAGGAGGGGATGCTGCAGTAAATCTGACGTTTTCAGATGTTGATCATGCATTTGTTTGTCACTCATTGCCCAATGCCCAGATAGTCTAGAAGTGTGAACAACTCTTACCTCATTAGTGAAAGAGGAACTTTTGAAGGCGTAGAAGAGGAACATAGGAACTTTCTCTTCTCGCTTTATAATGATAGTTAAAGTACGAGTTTTATTTACTTTCCTAGAGATGCACATCCCACATTTCTCTCTTTCCTGAGGAATCTTTGGAATGTTTAGCACAAACTGCTCTTCTTTACGCAAATCTTATCTTTAGTGCTGCTACCTTTTCCAGTCACCAAATAATGACTGAAATTGAAGTTTTGACCATGACCCACTACATCCTCACTGGGTTGTCGTTGCCCATCACTTCTGTGTTACTTGTTTTTTTTTCTCTGTGAGGCCTCTTCACAACCTTCCATCCACAGAACTGTTGGTTTGATCACAATGATCTTCTTTTCACACCATAGAACCCTTCAGTCAAGGCATTTTTTACTTACCTAGGGGACGTGAACCAAAAACGGAAAACTCACTGAGTGTCAGCTACAAACAAGGGTCCATCGTAATTTGTGTAACGCCACCACTCAGTTTGGTGTGGCGCAGCTCTTCTCACCACAGTTTCCTCTGACTTCATCAGATCTGAGTGGGCTTGTTTTACAGAAAGAAGAATAAGATATTTGTGTGTTAAATGGTGATTTGTAACCATGATAATATTAACAGTAAGTGACTAATACCGAGACTATTCTTTCTGGCCAAGGATGTTGTCATTTGTCATGTGCTTGTCTTTGCAATCAGAGGAAAAGTAAAAGGCTGCATCTACCAATGGTAAATGGGATGATCTGACCTCATTCTGACCTCAGCGTTTTATAAACTTCACCGTCTGCTCCCTGCCCTCTACAACAAAATTACATGTACCAACAGTAGGGGTGTAACGCTACGCTAAAATCGTATTCGGTTCGGTACAGTGTCTTGAGGAGCTCGGTTCGGTTAATTTTCGGTACAAAACAATAAGAACGTACAAAATCTTTATTTTGAAAAGCTGCCAATACACAATAGAATTCTTGCATAAAATATATAAAAGTGAAACATTTGGGGGATATTTTAAATAAATTGCGTTCTTTATAAAGAAATGCAATTTTTTTTAAATTAAAAATTAAATACTGCAACTAGTTTAGACCTGAAAACACTAGCAACAGCTTCAGCTTATATATCAACAAAACTAACGATTCAAGTTTTAAGTTTTTGGCTAAAAAGATTAAACTATCCACATTTTCTGAAGAGAGCACAGATCTGGTTGCAGTGACAATATCTCCAGCAGTAGAAAATGTTAGATGTGTTGCCTGCCCGATCTCCGTGGAACAATGTCGACATACAACTTTAAATCTATCCACTTGTCTATCCCGTTATGTATTTTAACAGAGAAGCCAAAGTGTTCTCAAACACGAGACCGTAGTGAGGTGGGAGGGTCTTCAAGCTCTGGTTTCTCTTTCGCTGTTGCCATTTCTCAGTTACTTGTGCAGCTCTACTGTGCGTCACTCAATAGCGTCCGTGCGGAAACTCGCCTAGGAACAATGTTCCGCTGCGCTTAATATTGCCCTAATAATAAATTTGTATTATTTAATTAAAAAAATATGCCGAGACGGTACGCAAGTGTACCGAACCGAACAGGCGGCACCGAAACGGTTCAATACATCCCCGTGAACCGTTACACCCCTAACCAACAGTTAGCATACATCGGATCACATTCAGGTGGTTACGTGTTTTTGAAATTAAACTATGGTTCTACTAGCATTCAAAGAATCCTGTAAACTCCTGTCCTTAAATAAAAATGCCTTGTACTATTTTGTGTTGAAAAGAAGTGTGCAAAGTATCTTGAGATATGTAAGGGCAAGCGAAATGGCTGCAATGCATCCTACCAAAGGGGACTCATTTGAAATACGCTTCGATTTTTGGCGAAATGGGACCATCTTTGTGTAGCGTTGCGACGTAAGCAATTTTGATATCCGCACTTTGAATGATGCAGGATTGGGACACAGCTTCTGTAGGCTATAACGACAATAAAAAGTTGTATAAAGTGTTGAAAAGGAATCAAATAAACCGTACGATTGTTTGAGTTTGAACCCCACGATTTGACGTCTTTCCCATGTCAATCCTAAATTTCCACTTGTCTAAATTGGTATCCGTAGATAAAAAGGTGCAATAAGAAATATTTTTGAAAGCAGCTTATTTTTTTTAACTCCAATTAACACGGTTAAAATACAAACATGTTCTTGTCACTTGAGTGAGCATGGATTATAATGATATCTGTTCATTTGCGACCCTTTGCTAATATTTACATTTATGCATTTAGCAGATGCTTTTATCCAAAGTGACTTACATTTGAAAGAATTAACCCTTTTTTTGTAATTTCCTGCTTTTCCTGGGATTTGATCCCACGACCTTTGCGTTGTTGGCACATTGCTCTGCCAACTGATCCACAGGAAAGCTTTGGATTACCTGGAAGAAAACACACACTCACTTTTAATATCAAATTTCCTTTCAAGAATGCTTCAAGAGATTTCCTCAATGTCAATCAACAGTTACATTATTAGTAAAATGTGATGACTCTTTAAGAATGTTTCGTTCTTAGTGGTCACTTTGAAAACGTTGGGTAAAATGTTGGCATTGTTGGGCGGACGGGGCGAGTTCTACTTTTCTCAGACAATTTTTTTTTCCCCCAGAAAGGTCTTATATCTAAAAAAAACCGTAAATACTTTTTTCCGTGAATGAACCCTTTAAAACACCTTTGACCGCGGTGATTTGGTGTCAAATTACTGCTGTGTTGAGATTGAATAAAAGAGAGTGAGAATTGCAGTAGTACAATCGTGCAAAGATAAAACCGTGGGGGATTCTATCGAGAGCTTTAAGTGATAAAATAAATGCTTCTCACCCATGGCTTTTCTGTTTGATAAAGATCAGCTAGGTTTGCATTCATGGCTACAGCGAAAATGGTGAAACGTTTCCTCTATTCAGTTTGAGGAGATGAATTGATTACCAAATGTGACGCGTCTTAAACAAGCTGTGTGCTTTTCAACGACCGGAATCTGTGAAAATGATCTAATAAAAGTCTTTCTCTGTCCTGTAGAGTGATTCTGATTCACGGCGCATGGCGCGTTCACCGGTGGTTCATGTCAGGAATGTGGCGGAGTCGGTGGTAGAAGCTGATCTGGTGCAGGCGCTGCAACGCTTCGGGAAGATCTGGTGAGTGCTGTGTTTTATCTCAAAATAGCTTTAGAGCACATCCCAACCACAGAAGAAGAGCTGTGCTTCACTGCTGGAGACTGTTGAGCATCCAGTGACACCTGCACTTACTCTTGCAGTTACGTACTGATGATGCCGTTCAAGCACCAGGCACTGGTGGAGTTCTCGGAGGTGTCTGAAGCAGACCGCTGTGTGTCGGGAGGATCGACTGTGTATGTCTGTGGTGTACCGGTTTTCTTCAACTACTCCAGCAGCCAGAGGATCAACCGTCCCACAAACACAGAGGATCCTCACAGTGGCAACAAAGTGCTGCTCCTGTCCATACACAACCCGCTGTACCCCATCACCACGGTAACCGAACTGGCTCTGCTTCAAAACACTGGTTCATTAATGGCATGACTGCAGATTAATACAAATATTAATCTAGTGCGTCATAATAAGAGCTCCCTTACAGTAGCTGAATGTGGAAGATGTAGATATAGACACTGGTAAATATAGATACAAGTTGGTCTGTAGATGTAGATCTGACGATAATGATACGGGTAGCCGTAGCAACAGATACAGCATGATCTATAGATCAAAAATAGGTACAGGTAGATCTGAAGATATTGATACAGGTCGCCATAGAGACAGATACTGGAAGATCTATAGATACAAGTTGATCAGAAGAATAGAGATCAATAGATGAAGATACTTAATTAACGCGTTCCAGGGCGTTCCAAGTTTAATGCCTAATCTGTGCAGAAACAATGGATTAAACCAGAGAAAAATCAAGTAACTTTTCTTCAATCCTTAAATCTCCACATTGTTAATGTTTTTTTCTCTTTCTGTGTTGTCCAGGATATCCTGTACAATGTGTGTAACCCAATTGCAACCGTGCTGCGTATCGTCATCTTCAAGAAGAGTGGAATCCAGGCCATGGTTGAATATCCTTTCAGAGAAAAAGAGAGATGTTTTTAGAACATCAAACCTAGATTTTTGCAGAGCAAACAAGAAGCTGAAAAGCCAGGATGTGGGCAGAGATCTCAATTTAAGATGGTGTTCTCAGCTCTTCCTATTTGAGTGGTCCCTTGTGGCCAGTCGAAGAATTGCAGTTTCTGTCTCTATCGTTCGTATTTCCTGTAATATATATTTTTTTTTATCCTTGATTAAAATAATGAAGACTTATTTAAAAAAAAAACATGCAGACATAGCTAGGCTAGGCTGGGCTATGCACATAGAACCTGGAGTTGGCTTGTAAAAGTGGCATTTAAAAGTATTTTTTTATAAGCAAATTGGAGTGGTTGCCAAGGTAGAATTGTTGGTTGCTACGGAGGAGTCAGTGATATCGTACAATGTTCCCCATGGCAATATGAGTACTATAAACCAGGCCCCATGTCTATTATTTTCCTTAGCTGACAAAGTGATATGCCAAATTGGTTGCTATGGTAAACAGTCAGGTTGCTATGGATGAGTCAGTTAAACAATACAGTGGTACCCCGAAACACAAATGCGTATTTTGCATGTGTTTTATTATCATTTATTACATTAACAATGTGTAGATTTAAGGATTGAAGGAACGTTACTTGATTTTTCTCTGGTTTTCTATTTTTTTATCAACGTGTTAATTTCGTATCTCGGGGTACCACTGTATATTGTTCCCTTTGTCACTATACATTATATAAACCAACCCCACGTCTTATGTCAATATACTAAAGCTGTCTAAAAATGTGGTTGCTAGGGTGAACAGTTTGGTTGCTAGGGAGCTGTCAGTGATGTCATACAAATATTATTTGATGCATGATGCAAGCAATGCAGAATGCAAGAAAGAGACTTGGAGTTCTTTTATAGGAGCTTGTCACTTCCTGTTTGTGATGGACTTCCTGCTTCGTTTCAAAGATGAACCAAAAGCAGAGTTCTAAATATGTTTTATTATATTCCTTAACTCTAGTGTTCCAGGTTCGAGTCTGTGGCTGAGGCTCAGAGGGCTAAATCTGCTCTGAATGGAGCAGAGATCTACTCTGGCTGCTGCACGCTCAAAATTGAGTACGCTCGGGTAAAGCTGCAGCGCTCACACTCACTCGCTCGTACACACGCGCACGCATACCCTCTCTCACACTCACACACACCCTCAGTGCCGGAGCTCACGTACACTCAGCCACTCATACACACACACACACACATGCAGTGTGCTCTCTCGTTCTAGCCCACACGCCTCAACGTCATCCGAAACAACAAAGATGCCTGGGACTACACCAAACCCTTCCTCGGAAACACAGGTAGTGCACTTCAGAGTGAGGTTCTGTACAGATGCCCAATATTTTAGTAACGTCTCTAAAGTTTAGGAGCACAGGGAGACTAATGAGCTGCTACTGCTGTGTATTTAATAATTATGGAATGTATTTTGATAAAATGTTGGTTGTTATTAAGCTCCTTTATGTTGCTTGGTTAAAATAATCTAGCAAATAAAAGTTAGTAAATGTGTTAAAATGTAAAACAAGTTTCTCAAATTAGTTAATTTCGGTCCCATTTTTTTTCTTCACTGGGAACTATTTCTCTGTCACTGCAGGGACGATAATTAACAGCGCACACTGCTCAGAATTGCTCATTTAGCGTGTGTTTATTCCTTACCGAGGCTCTAGTTTGTGATTCTTTGTGTATTGCAGGGTTTCGGCAGCATCTTAAAGTCTAAAATGTAAAAACCCGTTCATTCATAAATTATTTTTGTTGATTTAAATTGTTTTCCTTAGTTTTTTGTTTCGCTAAGGTAGACATAGACACAGGTGGAGCTGTAATTAAAAATATAAATGGGGATATAAATAGATACAGGTTGATCTGTAATAAACGAGTACATTTGTATCTAAAGATACAGGTAGCTGATGTTACAGGAAGATATAGATACAAGTAGATCTGTAATTAAAGGGTTGAATAAACGAGTAGATCTGGAGATATAGGTATGGATAGATCTGGTTGATTGGTTGATCTGAAGCTAAAAGTACAGGTAGATATAGATACAGGTAGCTGATATGACAGATAAAGGTAAATAAATATATATACTCTAGGGGTGTAACGGTTCACGGGGATGTATTGAACCGTTTCGGTACGGCCTGTTCGGTTCGGTACACTTGCGTACCGTTTCGGTATTCGGTATTTGTATTAAATAATATAAATGTATTATTAGCGCGATATTAAGCGCAGCAGAAAAATGTTCCTAGGCGAGTTTCCGCATGGACGCTATTGAGTGACGTGCAGCTCTATTCTTAAATTGTCTTGTTGGTTTAATTGTTGTATATTTGTTGGGTTGTAGATTTTCAATAATACAAATATAATTCTCCGTATTACGGCTGGCTACACATGAGACCTATGTACCCACACCCCCCCAAAAATTGTTGGGGGGAACTCTGGCACCAGGTGAAAGGGTGCTAGACTCATTTGAATGTTTGCTACTAGGGACATTGCACCGTAGCATGATTTTTGATGAACACAGTGTTTAATGTTTTGTTTTTGTTGTGGTAGAGCGTGGTAAAGGCCGTCCACGGCAAGCGATTCTGGGTGAACACCCGTCATCATATGGCAACAACGGATACGGTTAGTGCTCAGCCATGTGATCACACACATAGACCACGTTTCATTTACAATTTGTACCATTTTACATTTTATTATGTCACTAATCCCTCCATAGCAACCAAACAGTTTACCCTAGCAACCAAATTTTCAAACTAAAACTTTTTCAAAATTTTAATATGGTGACCATTTTTGTTTTTCTAAAAATGTTTCTTGCATTTAAGTCTAGTGCATCTGCTCGAGGGGGCCCCCTTGTGGCTACAAAACCTTTAGCAGCTTAATTGGTAGACACAATTTTGAAAACCAGGCCGGCATGCATCACAAAACATAGTGTAGGAACCTTCTTTGGCTAAAGCTTTTCCAACTTATTTTTTTTTTTAAACTCAGTCGCAGAATCGCAGCCTGCAGGTGTAGATTATATCTTTTTTATCGAACTCCTTTCATCTGAGCTTTTCAAATATAAAACATCCCACTCTCTTTTTGCTTTCAGGCTCTTCCTGCCCTCTACTTCCTTTCCCCCCTGGAGGAGGAGGAGGAGGTGGAATGGGTGGTGGTGGCGGTGGTTACAGCAGCAGAGGAGGAATGGGTTACAAGCGCTCGGCTATGGATATGGAACCAGTTCAGTACCCGCTGCCACACTCACGTTCACAAACGCGCTTTAGCTCCCCTGTCGCCATGGTGACCGGCCTCAACCCGCTCCGTATGAACTGCACCCGCCTCTTCAACCTCTTCTGCCTCTATGGAAATGTGGAGAAGATCAAATTCATGAGAAGTGTTCCCGGGACAGCTCTGGTGGAGATGGGCGACGAGTACGCTGTGGATCGAGCAGTCACTCATTTGAACTCCATTCAGGTTTTCGGAAAACAGCTCACTGTCTGGTGAGGATGGACTGGCTTGCCATCACACGCTTATGCTTTCCACCCCTGACCAGGTTGTGTGTGTGCAGCGTGTCGAAGCAGCACTCCGTCGTGCCCTCGCAGGTCTTCCAGCTGGAGGATGGCTCCAATAGCTTTCGGGATTTCTCCCTGACCAGGAACAATCGATTTAGCTGCGCCGGCCAAGCATCCAAGAACATCATCCAGCCCCCGTCCTGTGTCCTGCACTATTACAACGCACCAGCCTCCATCACTGACACACACCTACACGAGGTACTTGCTGTTCAATATGTGATTTTGCGGGTAGGAGGCTTACTTTATTGAATATATATATATATATTCTTTGTTTCTTCCTCCTCTGTTGTGCTACAGCTGTGCTCCGAACACAAGGTGCCGGGATTCGTCAAGCACCGACAATTCGACACTAAACGTGAGTCACATGACCCCGCGACATGTAGTAAAAATGCAGGGAATCCTCATGTGTGTATTTTGTGCAGCTGGTGCAAGCGCCTCGTCAGGTTTACTAGAGTTTGAGAGTAAAGCTGAGGCCGTGGAGACGCTGACGGTCCTCAACCACCAGCAGATCCGCATCCCCGGTGAGAACCTGCTCACATTCGCTCACTCCGTATAGCCCTGGCGCTCCCGTGTGTGACGTGTTTAGTGTGTTTGTTGTTTTTCAGAGGGATCGAACCCGCACACTCTGAAGCTGTGCTTCTCTACATCCTCACACCTCTGAACACATTCACACACACACACACACTTGTTTTAATGCGATGACGTCACTCCAGGCGAGCCGCGACTCCAGTGGGGGGCGCTCACTGTGTGCCAGGTGAATTTAGCCGAACACACCGAGCTGCAGACCCAGATTCTGTTTTAATTATTGTTACTGTTTGTTAATTCAGAATTTCATCTGACTAAAAACACACTGGAAAAACAATCCTTGTTTTCTGGTTTCTGACCTTTTATTGCTCACATCTGAAAGCCAGAGATAAGAATGCATTCCATGTTTTGAATGTGACCATTTCTGAACCTCTGAACCTTTTTTTATGCTATATAAAAATTACCTAAAGCACATTTGCTAAAAATGCCTTTAATTTTCAAAAATCATGACAATCCACTAGGGGGCAGCACTGACGTTGCATGCAAAGTAGTAAACGTAAGTGAGGAATCTGAGCAAGGGAGAGCTTGTTAATATGCCATGTCCCAAAGATGAAATATTTTGTTTTTCGGTTCATTTTGTCTCGTTTTCATTGAACAAAATAATCTCGTTTAATAATTAAGTGAGCTCAATTAAAGGATACACTACTAAAGGTGGGTGTTCCACATTACTAAGCAGAGCCCAATTTTCAAGTAGGGGAAGTAAAAGGATGTTTCTGCTGCTAAAAAGTTGAGTAGTTCAGTGCCTTGGATGAGGTATTAAATCATTAGATATTTCACAAAAACATCAGATTTCTTGCTGATTCGGAGTGCAGATAGAGGAAGACTTCTGCCAGGTCCATGCAACAGATATGTGCAGCCCTGTATAGTTTTGATGGATCAAGTAGTGGGTTGTTGGTGGAGATCCATTAGTTAAAGTTTTTTTTTTTTTAAATACAAATACCATTAAAATTAGAAGTTTTGTTAAAAAAAGACTTTTAATAGTTGATTGGTTGACTGTTATTTAGGTAAGTGAGAAAAATACTTGCATAATAATTTGGGCCACAATGCACTCAGTTTACTGCTGTTTGTTGTACTTGCTTATGTTGCTTCTGGACAATTCAACCCAACCATACTTTGTTGTAAAGTTAATTTCACTGTATATTGTGCCACAACACATTGTTACACCCTGAATTATCTACACATTTTTTTTTAGGTAAAAAAAACTGTTTCAGTATTGTTTTGAATAATTAAAAAAATCACATAAATTTTACATCAGAAAACTACACAAATGCGTTTTATTTAACTGGATTATGTAAAAAAAATAAGCTTGCTTTGTTTCTGGGTGTGTTTAATTTAATAGTGCCGCAGTTGTTTGGCAAATGTAGAAAAAAAAAGTTGTTTGTATTTTTTTGATAAAAAATACATTAAACATCCAGCTTTCTGAGGGCCTCAGCTGTGGCCCTCACAAACCTTTTTTTTTTTTTAAACAATCATTTTAGAAATTGACTGTAAACATCAAACAGGCAAAGTGCAACAAAAAGTCTGCTGCCATCTTGTGGTGGTAAAAAATTGCATTTTGTTTGAATGTATTTCGAACTGTGGTCAACAGTGCTATCGCGTTGATTGGAACTTGATTACAGGCCACAATTTGGACATTTCTGTGTCAAAGGCAATGTAATATAGTACCACAGTCTTGTCAAATATTATAATATTCAATGTATAGATCAAATGCTAAAAATCAGTGGTTTTGAATTTATTTGAACAGTACATGTGCAGTTTACACCTGACCTCTAAAAGGTGGTGACAACACAGCCCAAATATCCGTATGTTGCATTTTTAATTCTGAATTAAAAATCAACGGGTTTATTCCATTTTCTGTTCAAATTTGGAAAAAAATAGGAATAAAAAGTAATTGCCAAAAATAAAAAAGTACAAATATTCTTGCTTCTCATTTCTTGTCATATTGTTGTACTACTGAAGGGTCTGGATTTAAACTGTAAAGCTTCATAGTGAGCATAGCGCATGCGTTTGAAATTAATATCAGTTTAAAATCCAAATGCTTGTGATGCTGTTATTCAATAATAATTCATAACCCAAGCAAGAAGACTCTGAAAGCTAGGTTCAAATAGATTAGAACAGAAAATGCTGCTTTATTTAGCTTAAACATTAGAGATGCTACTAGCTGCTTTGAGAACAAAGAAGATCGGAATCCAGCTGTGCCTCCCTCAGGATCTGCAGAGCAAAAGGGAAGACCCTAGCTAAGATCTCCTAGTAAACTTCATTCCTGCCTCTTCTTACCCCAATGACGTTCAAGAATCCGCTATGACGGATCACATCTATGACTTGCTTCAGCTGTGAATTGCATCTCACTTTCATCGTTAAACTTAAATCAGTTTCCCAATTGCCCTTCCTGGTTTAATCAAAAGTTCTGAACCCACTTTGATTTATTGGAGAGTTTACCTTTTTTCATGATCTGACCCTTCTGAAGTCCTTTTCACTTTGCATCTCCATCATGAAATGTTCAGTGTGAGGCTTGAACTCTGTTGTATTTATTCTGTTTCAAAAGACTTTAAGAAACAATTCGCAGCTTAATATGTGACTTCAGAATGCAGAGGAGGGAAATTAAGTAAACGTGTGTGACAGAGGAGAGAGAGAGAGAGAGAGAGCAATCAAGACTTTTTCCAGAGTCTCTGTCTCTCTCTCTCCTCTTTCTCAGTTTGCCTGCTGCTCTCGTCCTCTCAAGCACGCTCTCAGGTGAGTGCAATGAGACATTGCTTCTAGATCTTTCTGCATGTTCTGTTTTGCTAAATGCATGATGTGTCTCGTTATTATCTCTGAACTCTGGCATCTTCTCTGTAGGGTTGAAGCTAGAGCAGGATGCGATCTCTTTTCCAAAAAGAATGACTGGACGTTTTAACCCTTGATTACAACAATACCAGTCTAAATGCGTTAAATGATGACTGTTAGTTACAAATATTCAGAGAGCAGGAGGTGGGGAATAGAGCTAAAAGATGCCCAAAAGACAAGAGTATTTGTAGTTCTGAACCAACAGTACTTTCGTTAGTTTACTGGGCTGGAGTGCAAGATTCCAACAGATCCCTGAGCACCAGCTCTTCAGTACATTTTGTTTTATTTCCTGTTAATTTACACTATTATTCTTTTGTACGTAGTGCTTAGCATTTTTTGGTAGACCTTCGTTTAGTGAAATGTCATTAAACCTGCGTATGAAGCAATAAAAAAATTGCTAGACCAAAGAATTTGAATGTTTTTGAGTTTATTTGTCTCAGAAGTATGTCATCATCTATAATCTTGTTCAGTTGATTTGTAATTGTAGACCTTGTTTCAACCAAAGTGGACAGTGAGGAGGGGAAGGCTAACAGGGTTTAATTTTAATTACATTTGTACTTATTTGGTCACTTTTATTCAACCCTTAACTAGAAAAATGTATTTCCATTTCTTTCTTATACACAGCAGATAATTTAGGATTGAAAGTCAAATGTAAGAGCAGAAATCCAATCCCCTTTTTAACACGGGACATTTACTAACTAATTTAGAAAACATCAGAACATTAAAAAAAATTGCAACTAGTAAACTACAACTTGCACACAAATTTTGATGTTGGCTTGTAAAACCAACCCCTATTTCTCAATTATATTTCTAAGCTGAGATAGATATATGCTAAATTGGTTGCTAAGGTAAACAGCCTGGTTGCTATGGAGGGCAGTGACTATATAATGTTTCCTATGTCACTATACGTTATTTTAACGTTTCATTTACCTCTTATCACTTACCAAAACTGAGATAGAGTTCAGAAAATTGGTTGCTAGGGTACACAGCTTGGTTGTTAGGGAGCTGTCATTGATGTCAGATTTTTTTGGGTTGCCTTTTCCCATTTTTTTTTCAATTGCCAATGTCATTGGTAAATATTTTACTCATAGAGCCTAAGCATCAAATAGTGCTTGGTATTTTCTTGCACTGATGGATAACAAGTGTGTTTGAGTTACAGCTTTACAAAGTTTGACCTTGTTAGTCAATGGGGAAAAAAAACAAGAATTCCTTTTTTTGGACAGGTCTGAAAAGATATAGCAACCTCAGTCAGACCAGTTCGGATTTTGAGTCAATTGATTCAACACATTTTTGTTCACTACTTGCCCCAAAATAATTGAAGAAAATGGGTTGTATGTGTTTCACATGCATATTAAAATAGGAGTCTATTGAAGATTAGTGCTAGTATAACTGTGTTCTGGAGGGTTTGGTTAGACAAGAATCACACTTATTTCTTTCCACCCTGTACCTCTTGTCTGTTCTTAGCCTGTCTTTGAGTTTCCTCTTCACTTACAGGCCTATCCTGGGAAGTGAAAGCTGGAAATCCAGGCACGTAAACACATTTCTATAAATACAGTCCAAATTATGACTTTCTGGCTGAACTGAGCTGAGCTGAAGCCGCGGCGCTCGAGAGTCTGGGATAATTATACCTGTGTCTGGGTCTGTGTGTGTGAGAGAGGGAGAGAATGAGTGTGTTTACACGCTTGTGGTTGTGTTTAGGTTGCTTCAGTTGTGTGTGAGAGCTGATTAAACATACGTGGAGCCATACATGTGATGATGATGCTGCTTTATACATGTCTCTATCTTCCCAAACCTCCCTCTCTGTATTGGACGTTTGCATAGTCTTGGTTTCCAAGGGTGATGTGGAGAAACCATAATGGTTTTAGGGAAAACAGCCTTTCCTGTTGCATATTTCAGAACATTTAAGGTCTGTTTCAAAAGAACAAGGATGAATGGAGCTTGGGCTTGAGTTTCCATGTTTGAGTGCTAAATGTCCCCCCCCCCCCCCACACACACACACACACACACAATTTCATGGCAACCAAGTGCAATAAATATTTGCGTTTGGATGTTCATGTTTCACAAAATTCTCCAAATTAACTCAGTTTCAAAAATTTATTAAAATTTTTTTTTGAATGGTTTGCAACGTCATGTTTAAAGTTCTTCTCTTTCTTAAATTTTCCCTAATTTTTACAACTTTGAGTTCTTATTTAAAAACTTGGTAGCTGTAGTTTTCCCAATTTTGTCTCCATAGTAAACAATATTCTTTAAGCATCAAGAGGAAAATGAGTTTTGTGTTTGAAAGATGCACCATTGAGAGTTCTGGGATTGGGGTGGCACAAGCTTGTTTCTTCGGCTAATATTTGTATTCTTGTTTAAAAAAAAAATACAACCAACCACAAAACTGGAACGTTTTTGGCCAGATAAAACATTTTTTTAATTGAATAATTTGGTATTTCATGTGTAATTGAAGCTAAATCGGCGCCAAACAGCCATGCTAATCAACGGTAAAGTTAAATGCGGCTAAGAGCTAACTAGCGACCAAGCGAATCTGCTTACAATTTGGATATTCACGATTAATTTACTCAAAATAAAACTTCAAGCTCGTCTGTTTTTTCCTTAGGTGAGTGACTGCGTTCTCATTGGGCGAGAGGCACTGACGTCAATTTATCGCTGTTTCACTTAATCAGATTTAATCGTGTTGTTTAATCATTCAATGTGTTCAATTTGAATCGCTTTGGGGGTATATTTTCTGGCACTGAAGAAATTATTAGAATATTAAGCAGACAACCAAGATAAAGCAGAAAGACAGACGCCTCACTTTATGGGATTTCATCTTACTTAATACAAAATTATATATTAATTATAATATATTACTTAATCAATAATATAATAACCATTTATGTGACTAGTACATCATTGTGTACTATATAAAATTTACAACGCATAGTTTCAACAGGTTTGTGCATGCATGCGTGTGAGTATTTTACTTATAATTAAAAACATAACAAACGGTTCAGTACAAAAGTACATTTGAATTTAAAATTCTTGCTACGACAGATAATTTGTCCGTCAATGAAGTGATTCTGAGCCACAGTGAGCAGCTGTCAGGAACCAGTTCTTAAAGAGTTCCAAACAAGACCATCTTTAGATTTGACATAGTCTACATCAAGGAAACTAGATTGTAATAACCGCCTGCTTTCTTGTCACTCAAAATATGAGTGACTTCTAGAGGGGGAACAAACTCTGGAAAGTTCTGCCCTCTTGTTGTTATTATTTACCTTAGTGTGTGCCTCTGTCCTATGCAGAAATGTTCCTCCTCAACATCATCCTCCTTCTCTTGGTGGGCCCCCATCTCTCCACAGCGGTTCAACTGCGTCTTTCAGGAGGGAGGGCCCTGAACGAGGGCAGACTGGAGGTGTTGCATGGTGGTGAATGGGGAACGGTGTGTGACGATGAGGCGGATGCTCGTCTGACTCAGGTGGTGTGTCGAGAACTGGGCTTCTCCCGTGGACTTACCTGGACTCATAGTGCCAGCTTTGGGCAGGGGCAAGGTGAGAGAGATGCAAACATCTAACAAAACTTCACATTTGCACAATGACCATTGGTTCAAGATAGTGACCGGAAAGGTTCTTGTTTCTGATAACAAGGCTTTTTTAAATGTCAGCTGTACTAGAATACCACTGAAATAGCCTTAAGTTGCTCAATCTACAGTTGGACAATTAAATTTGGTTACCTAACCGTTGTTTAAGGTACCTTGTTAGTCTTAACATTTGAATGGTTTAAAAAATAAAAAAACTTTTATTGTAATCTGACATTATACATAAGGAAAACTATTTTACTGCATATGAAGCCTTGATCTAACCATTCCGGTTTGATTCAGGTCAGATCTGGCTGGACAATGTACGTTGTTCTGGTTCTGAACGCTCCCTGTCAGACTGTGCTTCTAACGGGTGGGGGGTGAACGATTGCACCCATGCTGAAGATCTGGGCATAATATGTAGCCCAGAGCTGGCAAACCAGGGCCAGACTCCCCAGCACCAGAGCTCTGCTCCAGTTCAGAACCCTCCTTCACAGCAACGGAACTCCCCTACCGCACCTCAGGTCTCAGGCACAATTCAAAATGCCCAACGAGGGCACCAGATTGGCCTCCACCGATCCAGACCAGCCCCCGTTTCTCCCCACCTGAATGCCCATCGCATTCACTTGAACCGTAGACATGGCTCAGGACCTGGACGTGATCATACCCCACCCCGTGGACATCAACTCCCCCAATTTCTTCAGAGCAGAACTAGCTTCCGCAGGTCCCAGGAGAGCCTGATTAGAACCAACCAAGGACAACCAGATAATCTAAGCCAGACAAGAGAAACCCCTCAAAGACCTCCAGAACAATCCGAGAACCTAATTGAAACCAGAATAAACCCAGCAGAAACAATAAACAGCCCTGATCCAGTGCATCCTGGTCAGCAGACCAGCAACCGAATGGACCTGGACTTCACAGATCACACAGATGAGCAGGTACCTCTCTACCCTTAAACTACACAAGCCACATCTGCCCTAAACCTCATCAAATTACCTATATTTTTTCTCTACCCCACCAAACTCTATATTTTTTCCTTAACCCCAATCCACCTATATTTGTCCTATACCTATACTCAACCTCAAACTTCAATCTACCAAAAGTTTCCCCCCAAATGCCTTCATCTGTCTATAGCTGCCCTCAAACCCATCCATGTGCAAACATCTGCCTCAACCTCCTCGACCTGTCTATTTTCTGCCCATCGAATTGCATTATCCCCACCCCACGCACAAACACCTACCTATATATTTTCTCAACCTCAACAAACTACATACATCTTCCCTCACCCCTATCCACTTATATCTTTCAACCTGAACTTCAACCTCATCCACTTGTCTTAATCTGCCATCAACCCCATCCTCTTGTCCTCATCAGCCCTCAACATCCACCTCTCTGTTTCTAACCATGACAATCTCCACACGTCTATCTCTGCCCTCAATTACCTCACCTCTGCTTTCAGAAGAACTTTCCAGACTACAAGCTGGATTCTAATTGCTCTTTTCAGTATGTGAGATCAAAAATTGTGTTTCTGTCTTTTTTTTTTCTTGCTGAGTGGTTTGATTCGGTCCGGCTTGAGGATGCTCGTCTCAGATCAGTGATCAATGCCGCAGAAAGTGTCGCTATGATAACGGAGGGAGTGGTGGAAGTGAGACATGCAGGCAGTTGGAGGCGTGTCTGCTCTAAGGGTTGGGGTGAGCGTGCCAGTCGTGTGCTGTGTGGGATGCTGGGATTCCCTTCGGTTGGACCACATGACCAAACAGTTTACAGGTGAGTGAGAATGATATTGTAGATTCTGTTAACATGAAAAGTAAATCTATGTTTTGGGTTAGTTTGGTTTCCCTAACTGACACAGCTCTAGTTTGCTTACTCTAGACTTATTTATGTCTAATTCGGTTGCTCCAGGCTGATAAATGTCTAGTTAAATTCCTCCACATCTCTAGTTTGGTTGATCTGTCTGCTTCCTCCGCTCATGTCTGACAAATACACCATGTTTTGTCAGGAGAGACAATCACAGAGAGCATGCGATGAATGTTGGACAGTCAGAAATAGTACTAGTGTAATTACAGGGGTCAGTGGAAATGATGATTCTTTCAAATGTAGTCAGGAGGTTCCCCATCACACAGACAGAAATAGCTTGGAAAAAACAACCATTTCTTTCTGGAATCATCTCATTGTAATTCTTTCTGACGGATTGAGGGTTTCTGGAGACACAGATTTCATGGTATGCCTCCAGATGTTTAGGGATCTGTTGTTGATATCGGGACGTGTCTGAATCTGTGTAGTATCTTAATGTGCTCTACAGCTGAGTGGTCCATTAGAGCCTAGCCTGTTTCTCTGAAGAATATCTTCTCTGAAGGTTTGGGTCATCTGTTTTGCTTCGTTCTTGCATTTCCTGCTACATTTCTTCCTTCAGTCATAACAGGAACAGAACAATAATCATAATCTCATAATAAGACCAGAGCTGGTATAAGTAAGCAGTTGCATCCTGATGCTTGATGAACTGTGATGTGGGTTAGAACATCATCATATTCAGAGGAAACATGCCATGATTGAGACATTCCGTGATGTTTGTAGGAAGTCAGTCAGTGTGTGATCTGCCCATGAGCCTGAGTGATCAAAGACCAGAACACCTTCTTTCGACTGCTTCATCAGCCTCAGAAACAAACCCATTGACCTCACAGGATTTCAACTGACAGGGTCAGTCCATTACTCCTGAATGAACTCAGATCTGGGCGGATTACGTCTGCATCCACAATAGACCTCAAGCCTAAATCACTGCAGCACTGAGAGCGCAGAACAGTTGTAGAGAGAAAAAAGGAGGGGGGTGTTGGAATCAGTGAAAGTTTGAGCATTTTCTGGACCGCATCCAGGATCCTCCACGAGATGCACCCACACATTTCCTTTGCTGAATCTGTTTGCTGTTCGATTTCAGAAGCGTATAAATGTTTAGACTGAAGAAACCACAGCTAATAACTCGATACAAAGTCTCTCTTCTCATCTGAAACTCAGCAAGCAACAGAAGCTCAACACAGAATCCATTTAGCTTGCTCTATTTCCATTTTTTATTCAGTCTGAACATTTCTATAAGGTTATATTTCTTGGGTCTGTGTTCCCTTTCATTCATCGCGGCAGAAAATGAATTTGAGACACTGCTCTTGGTAGAAAGTTCAAGAGCGTACTGTTTGGCGTGTTTTGGGATTACTGTGATTAGACTTCCCTGTTAGCTACTGTTGACTAGAACATTCAGTGCACTGTGAGTTCTAGTCCATGTTAAAGTTGGCAAGACTAGCTATATTCTTGTGGCTCTGGTCATGTGACTTTTCTCAGCCAACCCAAATCAACCAATCCACTGTTGATGTGGCAAATGAGTGGTTTCCTAAAATCATCCAACCAGCCAGACCACACACATTCACTCATGCTCTATTTTTAAACCTTTGAAATATGAACACACCCTCACCCACTCCAAAAGCTACATGTTTTAATACTGTATATACGTACGTTTATAAAGTATGCACTTGTATAACATTTACCAGGATTTTGCGTTTTAATTAGTACACTTCCTGAAGCCAACTGGTTTTGGTTTCTGTCGAACATAAGCTACGGTTTGTTCTTTTTTTTTCCATCTTGAGTCCCAAGGTACATCATTCTGCTCTTGAGTTATTTCAGTGGTCGTCAGGTAAACCAATCTTGGCTTTTGTAGACTCAGTAGCTGACAGGTATTCTCTTTTAATCTCCGGTGGCCAGGTAAACCATTCTGATCTCCAGGTATCTCTGAAGTCAACAGGTAATCCCATCTGGACATTAGTACTCTCAGAAGTCGACGACTGATTCCTTCAGATCTTTAGGTAACTCTGGAGTAATCAGGTAAACCTACATGATCTTAAGAAGACTCAGTAATCAACCGGTAATCACTTCTGATCTGGGGTTGCCAGGTAAACCCTTCTGGTCTTGAGTTATCTCTAGAGTAATCAGGTAAGCCCATCTGGTCTTTAGTAGACTCAGAAGTCGACAGCTGATTCCTTTCAATCTTGAGTTATCTCTGTGGCCAACAGGTAAACCCATCTGGTCTTTAGTAGACTTGGTCAACAGGTAATCTGTTCTAATCTTGTGTGGCCAGGGAAACCATTCTGATCTCCAGGTATCTCTGAAGTCAACAGGTAATCCCATCTGGACATTAGTACTCTCAGAAGTCGACGACTGATTCCTTCAGATCTTGAGTTATCTCTGGAGTAATCAGGTAAACCGACATGGTCTTTAGAAGACTCAGTAGTCAACCGGTAATCTCTTCTGATCTTGAATTATCTCTAGAGTCATCAGGTAAGCTCATCTGGTCTTCGGTAGACTCAGAAGTCGACAGCTGATTCCTTTCAATCTTGAGTTATCTCTGTGGTTAACAGGTAAATCCGTCTGGTCTTTAGTAGACTCAGTAGTCAACAGGTAATCTCTTCCAAACCCCTCTGTCCTTTAGGAGACACCATTTTTGACAGGTGATATCCTCTTATCTAGAGTCGCTAGTTACACCGTTCTGATTTTGAGGTGTCTCTGTAGTTGTCGGGTAACAACTAGACACTGTAGTCGACAGGTAATCTCTTCTTCTCTTGAGTCGCCAGATAAACCATTCTGATATTTAGAGCTAAAGGTCAGAAGAGTTTAACCATTGACTAAAGAAGTTACACTCAGTAGGCAACAGGTAATACTTTCATAGTTTAAGTTGGCAGGTAAAATATTCCGATTTGTTGTCAATTTTGTAGTCAATGGGTAAACTGATCTGTTGTTGACCCAGTGGTTGAGAGATAATCTCTTGAGTCCTTTTTGGTGTTGCCAGGTAAACCCATCTGATCTTTAATTGACTGAGTAGTCGGCAGCTAACGCCTTCTGACTGCGTGCTGATCAAAATTTGAGTGGACACAGTAATCTGCTCCATTAAGACGATGGTTAATAGATGAAGCACTGACTGTTTGGCATAAAGGATCTAAAAGTTCCTCCAGCCCACTGCTGATGGTCATGAGAGAACATTTTCTTCCTGTGTCTCTGACACATTATTTGAGTTTCCAGATCAGAATTTCTCTCTCTCTCTCTCTCTCTCTCTCTCTCTCTCTCTCTCTCTCTCTCTCTCTTAGTATGTTATGTTGTATATGTGAGTGTGTTGATGTGTGACAGAATTGTGCCGTGGAAACTGAAACTCAAGTGGTATTGGCCGAGTTTGGGAAAAGGAACCACAGACCAGAGGAACAGAGTGTTTATTTACCTATGATCCTTTGCTTGGGATGTAGGATTTGTGTAAAGGCTATGGATGAGCTTTTCTGTTTGCTCATGACTGTGTGTCCCTGTTTCAGGAAGCTCTGGGAGTCCAAACTGGCGGATCCATCTTTGAGGTACCATTCATTTAATACCTCGATTTTACTGCTATAGTTTATCTTGCATTACATTCCACACGGCTTTCAGTAACGCTTGTTTAATGCCTCCACTGCCAAAATCAACCTTGTACCGTAGCCTAAAGTAGCCACAAATGGGTTCTGTAATGACATCACAAAAGGGCTTTTCTCTTCCCTCCAAATCCTGTGTTTCATGAAAAGTGTCCCTAAATATGACCCAGTATAAACAAAATGTTATCAAAAACACTTTTTTGGGGTGTTAACCAGTGTGACTGTAGCTAGGGAGTCATTTATATGGGATTGTCATTAACTTGATAATCTTTATGAACAAATCTATTGAATCATTGAGTCATTTACAAGAGAGTCTCTATAAACAGATTTTTTGAAACACGGTACCATTTATTTGAAATTCATTACAAACAGATCATTTGAATCTGTGAAAAAAGATTCAGGAGATTTTCGATGAACAAATCTATTGAATCAGTGAGTCATTTTCAAGAGAGTCTCTCTGAACAAACCTTTTGAAACACTATATCATTTATTTCATATTCTTTACAAACAGATCATTTGAATCTGTGAAAAAAGATTCAGCAGATTTTCGATGAACAAATCTATTGAATCAGTGTCATTTACTTTATATTCTCTCTGAACTTGTCATTCTAATCAGAGAGCCACTTATGTAAGATTCTCACCAAACAAATCTTTTGAATCACTGAATCATTTACTTTATTCACTACAAAGAGATTGTTTGAATCAGTAAGTGATTCCCTGATTCGAAAGATACATTCAGAAAGAATATCCTGTAAGTCATTTATATGAGATTGTCTAAACAAATATTTTGTTAATCGCTAAATCATTTACTTGATAATCTTTATGAACAGATCACTTGAATCTGTGAACCTGTTAGATGATATTTTCAATTAACAAATCTTTTGAATCACTGAGTCATTTACTGGGGATTCTCACCAAACAGATCTTTTGAATCAATGAGTGATTTACTGGATATTCTTTCTGAATGCATCTTTCGAATCAGGAAATCGTTTATATGAGATGAGATGTCTGAACAAATATTTCGCTAAATCATTAGTGTGACTGTAGCCCTACAGAATCTTTGAGCGTAAAGAAAAGGTGGAGCTTCTCTGTAACTTTTCTGACTCCCTCCAGTCACTAAGCCATCCAGTTATTTTTTTGATGTAAGATCATGTGGTTTTTGTGCAGGAAGAAGAGCTTGTGGGTGGAGCGTGTCCAGTGCTCTGGTTCGGAACCCTCTCTGAGTGACTGTAGGGTGTTAATATCACGGCCTTCAATGGAAGTGCCCTGTACAGGAGGCATGAACGCTGTAGTACGCTGTGTACCTGGAGCACCCTTCACAAACTCTGGCCAGAGACACTCACAGGTCACATCCACTTCAAATGTGAGTAAACCAAGCGAAAGCCAATAAGACTAGGATTCCAAAAATGCATGAATCTTATGCAGATTAACGTGGGTTTTCAGGTGCGTCTGAAAGCAGGAGCACGCCTTGGCGAGGGCCGGGTGGAGGTGTTGCGCGAGGGCAAGTGGGGGAGTGTATGTGACCATCTCTGGGATCTGAGAGCAGCTAGCGTGGTTTGTCGAGAACTGGGCTTTGGTTCAGCCAAAGAGGCATTGAGAGGAGCTGCCCTGGGCCAAGGTAACACATACACACACACTCGACTTTTTTTTTTTTGCAGGGGTTTCTTTGGTGTTATCCACATACAAACCCAGAATTGGCTGAGTCACAGCTAACCATTAATCAGACAAGCAAGCCATAGATGTGGTTCTATGGTTCAGAGTGACTCGCTTTCTAATGAGCCTCCCATTCCAGAATAACTGATTTAACCCCTATAGACATGGAAAAGTAGACTTTTGAACTCTGCCTCCAGGAAGAGTCCAACTTCAAGGCCTTTGCCACGGTGGCGGCATCCTAGGCTTCTCAAGCTCTTTCAAGCCTGAAGAGTCATAACCTTTTGTACTCTGTTTCATTGAAGCCTTTTTAAACAGGTTGTTTTAAGGAAAATTCTCTTAAAGTCTTTTGAATCAGGGAGTCATTTATATGGGATTGTCTTTTACTTGATAATCTTTATGAACAGATCATTTACAATCCGGGAACAAGTTACAGCATGTTTTCTCTGAACAGATCTTTTGACTCTGTGAAAAAAGATTCAGGAAATTTTTGACGAACAAATCTATTGAATCAATGAGTCATTTACTAGATATTCTCTCTGAACTTGTCATTCTAATCAGAGATCCACTTATGTAAGATTCTCACCGAACAAATCTTTAGGATCACTGAATCATTTACTAGGGATTCTTACCGAACAGATCTTTTGAATCACTAAATCATTTACTAGGGATTCTTACCGAACAGATGTTTTGAATCACTGAATCATTTATTGGAGATTTTCACCGAACAGATCTTTTGAATTACTGAATCATTTACTCTATTTACTACAAAGAGATCATTTGAATCAGTGAGCGATTTACTGGATATTCTCTCTCAACAGATCTTTTGTATCACTGAGTCATTTACTAGGGATTCTTACCGAACAGATCTTTTGTATCACTGAGTCATTTACTAGGGATTCTTACCGAACAGATCTTTTGAATCACTGAATCATTTACTAGGGATTCTTACCGAACAGATCTTTTGAATCACTGAATCATTTACTCTATTTACTACAAAGAGATCATTTGAATCAGTGAGCGATTTACTGGATATTCTCTCTCAACAGATCTTTTGTATCACTGAGTCATTTACTGGAGATTCTCTCTGAACAGATCTTTTGAATCACTGATGGTTCCACTGATGGAACTGAAAGTTCACTTGATCAAACACTCGCACCCCTTTCTACGCCTATTGCTATTTCCAGCCCTGAAACCAGTCTGTCTATTGATGTGTGTAACTTTAACCATTCATTCACAAACACAGACTCTGGTTTGTCCCAAATCCTGCCAAACTGAACATACCCTGGTTATTTACAGCAAGTAAACTGGGCTCCCGCAGACACCAGAACTAAAACACACACTATAGAGGGTGTGTGTGAGAGATAGAACGTGGTGTGTGCCGTTTAAAGATCCTGAGCTCTGCTGGAGTGTGTATTAATGCCTGTTTATAAGTCTGTTTTTGTGTTTTAGGGACTGGCCCAATCCACCTGAACGAGGTCCAGTGTTCTGGTTTGGAGACCTCAATTCTGCAGTGTCGAACCCAGGAGCTTCAACATTCTTATTCACACTACTGCACACATGCCCGGGATGCTTCTGTGCGTTGTCACACACCCCAGACTGGCCTGAACCCGACCGTAAGTGAAACTTATCTTCCCAAATAGATGTGAATATGAATCTATATATGTATTTTCAGAATCCCTTTCCCGCTCTTTGTATCAGGTGCGTCTGTCGGGGGGTCGGAACCAGATGGAGGGCCGGGTTGAAGTACAGATTGAGACAGGAGGCCGGCAGAGATGGGGAGGAGTGTGTTCTGAGAGCTGGAGTATAACTGAAGCAACAGTGGTGTGTCGACAGCTTGGCTTTGGCTTCGCCGCGAGCGCACATCAGGTCATACATGGACACTTACCCACTCTTCATACGTAATTCCGCTTGTTAACAGCTGTCTTTCTGCAGCCCTTTCTTTCGTCGCTGCTCCAACCCACTCAGGTTACACCGCTGGGTAGAAACAGTGAAGGAAAGAGAGCTTCTCCTTATCTTGTTCTCACTCTGGAGTTGTTTTGTCTCTAACAATGGCCTTTAAAAGATGAGAGAAAGCTTTTGATCGATCTACATTTTGTTCACTGATGATGATAATATCAGATTAACATTTTTTTATTTATATTTTTGACACCTGCCTTAAACCTTTGGGCCTCACTGTATATTTAACAGTCCCAAGGATAATCAGACGTGATGAGTGATTGGGTTTCTTCGCTCAGTGTTGTTTTCCTGCTGCCGCTGTTTATAAGGCTAAAGGAATTTGCAGCTTTGACTAGGATCCAGGGTACGAGCTCATCTGGTCCAGCATCAGTGCTGCTCTTGTAAAGTTTGTGTGTGTTCTTGTTTACGGTACACTGGGAGAACCACAACGACAATAAAACTTGAGATGTTTATTGTGAGGAAATAACATACTGGCATTTACAGAGTGGCTGGAAAGTGAACAGCAGAGTTCATGCTGTACAATGGAATTACAAAGCAAGTCTATTGAGTGTTCTTCATAGAAACAATATGCGTGTGTTCAGGAGACGTGGTACTGGTCCAGTTCTCCTGGTTCTGAGGAGCTGGTTCTGAGTGGGACTCACTGTTCTGGATCAGAGTTATCCGTTCAGCAGTGTCGCAGGAACGCACAGGTGTACTGCCCTCGAGGGGGCGGAGCCAGAGCTGCAGGGGTCACCTGTGTGGAAGGTACGAGCCACACATTCAACTGCTCATTAGTTCTCCTAATTGCTTTCTGAGTGTCTCTGTGTTTCTGCAGCCGCTCCAGATCTGGTTCTGGATGCTCAGCTTGTTCAGGAGTCGGCTTATGTGGAAGATCGACCGATGCATCTCCTTCGATGCGCTTTGGAAGAGAACTGCCTGTCATCCTCTGCACTGCGTGCTGATTGGTCAGATCACCGCTCGGATTGGTCGAGACATCGGCGACTGCTTCGATTCAGCTCGCGTATCATGAACTTGGGACTTGCAGACTTTAGACCCAGAGCATCACGAGAGTCCTGGACCTGGCACCAGTGCCACAGGTGAGAGAGAAAGAGATGAGGCGGGGAGAAGAAAAAAAGAGACTGCTTAACATCCACTGCTTTCTTCCAGACATTACCACAGCATCGAGATCTTCACACACTATGATCTTTTGACTCTGAATGGCACCAGGGTTGCAGAAGGTCACAAGGCCAGTTTCTGCCTAGAGGACACCTACTGCCCTGAAGGTGCCACACACTGACTGAGCGAAGTTTTTGCATTCTCTTTATCTAAGTCTCATCTCTCTCTTTCTCTCTCTTTGTCTGCAGGGCGGAGTAAGAGATACTCCTGCTACAACATGGGTGATCAAGGCATCAGTGTGGGCTGCTGGGACACCTACAGACACGATATCGACTGTCAGTGGGTTGACATCACAGATGTACCACCCGGAGACTACATATTCCAGGTGCATCCACAAACACATGCTTCACTCTAATTTGCATATCTCTTAGCCTTGCCAAAGAGCAATCCATGAACTGGCTGCTAATAAGAGAAAATTTCAGGATAAGCAGGGTTTTTTTTTACCTCTACTGTTCGTCAATATCCAGTTATATTGATATGTTCTTTAAAATAAAAAAATTATGGCTGTTAAATTCTTCACCCAGGTTATCTAAGTAGGCTTGACTTCTTACTCAGCTACCAATGGATCAAATATGCTTGACTTCCTTATCCAGTCCAATCTGAAAGACATGACAACTGCATATGTTTGAGTAAATTGAAAGAAAAACACAGTATTGAAATATCTTGAAAGCAGTTGCCACGGAGGGCACCATTTTATGGCGGATCTTTGTTCGTTTTGGAATTACAGTGCAGTTTACTCCCTGATGTTTTTTTTCCTCTGGCATTCAACCTATCATAATATAGATTAATCAAATGCCTAGGTTGTTTATGTTTTATTTTATAATGGACACAGTGATCAATAAATATTTGTACAGCGCGGTTGAATAAGAGAGAATAACAGCGTTAAGACTGTCTGAGCTGCTGAATGGAGTCATTTCAGAAGCACTCAGCTCACATAACTCTTCAAAATCAGTCTATGCAGCTTCAAACACTATTGGTAAACAGAGTTTCCTGTGTATAAATAACTTACATTTTGTTTTAGTAATAGAAGAAAAACAACACTGCATTAATTAACGCGTTAGAAAAACTTGCTGTTGGGTCCAAGTTTGTTCCTATGGTTGAGATAAATTTCTCACCAAGTTTTAAGCATGCCCAGTATTCACTTTTCCCTTTTAAAATTAATATTTCCAGAAAATGTCAATGAAAACCATATATTCTTGCAAACACTGGCTTGCTCTTTGTTGCACACACGTTTTTTCCCAGAATAGGCTATGATTGTATGTAGAACAATTGATTGAACAGAGCATCATTTTGTAATCTTTATGCACATCTTAAAAAGATGCGTGTAGCTAGTCGTGGCTTTTAGTTGTTAATTTTAGTAAGAGTATACTGGGAGAGATATTACTGCATGTGTATCTATAACCTGTGTCACTATCTAAATAAAAGCAGTTTTTACTAAAACACGAAATATTTGAGTCCTGAAACTTTTGCCGTTGCTTTATTTATCAATATCTGTAATAAGCAGTGACCCCTTAAAATAAATAAAAAAAATTCTACTCTGTTGGTATATTGATTTATTTTTTTTCTGGTTTATGATTACTTTTTATCTGATTTACTGATTGTTAATAATCCCCTGCGAACCAGTTGCAGGTTTCAGGCTCGTTTGAACAGGTTTTGTGATCTGATTCAGGTGGAGGTAAATCCATCTCTGGACATGGGTGAGTCTGATTTCCAGAATAACATCATGCGCTGCAGATGCCGATACGACGGGGGTCGAATTTACCTGTACAGCTGCCACACAGGTGAGAACACAACAACGTTCTCCTTATTACATGTTTACTATTAATTTTTCTGTGTAATTCTGTAAAAAAATGCTGAACTCTGTTTTTTTTCTGTTTTAGGTGACGCATACAGCCCAGAGATAGAAGACCTGTTTGAACACCAACGCCAGATCTCAAACAACTTCCTGTGACAAAACACTTCCATTGCAGCCTTCAATCATTACCAGTGGTGGGTGGGGTTTGCTCACAGACTAGAAGATGATTGGAGGATTTAGATTGAAGTGGGCGGAGTCAGTGTGATCGGTTCTCTGTGTTCCACAGGCCAGTGTGGATGCATTTGCTGCTTGGGGTTCAGTTAATGAGAGTTATTAGCCATTAATGAAGGATTTTCCGGTAAAATAAATGACTATACTTCACACCACTAAATTTAAATATAAATGAACTTAAAAAAAAACATTTTCAGCAGTTGGACTTTAAATCTTTAAATTTCATATTCCCGCAAGTTTTTGTAATTACCATTAGTCAATATCACTTTTTTTATTCAACAAATAATTGTTAAAATAAAGTAAATGCTAACTTAAGAGCATTGACGAGCAGTTGAGTTTTACTCTCTGAGTTTCAATCAAATATTATTTTTTAAATACAGGTTAATTTTTATTTTTATGATAAAACACCAACAAAAGAAAAACACCTTTTTTTACTCCTGTTTAGTTTCATTTGTTTTCTTCCCACTGGTGCTAAATGTTGTTATTCAGATCATATCAACGTTAGTCTGTCCATGTTTATAAAGGTCATGGTTGTGCCATCAGATAATCATAATAGTGAATGTTTTTAGTAATTAATTTTATTGGATTATTGTTTTCTTTGGAGAGAAACAGACGTCAGTTATGTTTGAGCTTCAATACTTGAAAAATAAATCAAATCTGATGGTATCAAATCTACTGTGTGGGTTTTAATAACAAAGGAACCATTAGTTCTTACAACTGTCAGCAGAGGGAGACACTTGACCAGCGTTAGTATATGCGCCTGCGCAGTGTATGGCTGGAGTTCTTAAATCCACTTGGTTTTTTTTTTTCGAAGTACGACAATTTTTAGAATTAATATATTTTTATTTAAATGTTCTTAACATTTAGTGTTTTATGGTTTACACATTTTCAGCTTTCTTAAGAGCACTACACATTTTGTTAGCATTTTCTAAAAAGCACATTACATCAATTTGTTAAATTACAAAGACACATAAACTTCACCACATCTACTTTGCAAAATGTTCTTTTCATTCCACAATATAATTAGTATTTATTCCTCTATTTTTGAATGCCTTGTTTGAATACCTGTTCTGGTCAAAGCTCCTTTACATCATCTATCCTCTTAAATGGTGCTAATGTAAGTGATTTAACAGAATTATTTGTTGCCTCTTTCTCCATTTTCAGTTTTTCAGTTGGGTGTAGTGGAGATACCTGATTGGTTGAAGATTTCAACCTGTTAGAAACCGTCAATGATTGTCCCCCAGGGAACCACGTCCCTTAATTTAACACACTTTAAGGCACTTAAATGAGTACTGAAAAAACAAAAGATGCTAAGGAGAACTAACGTCTACAAGCATCGCTCTCTCTCAACACAAAGTATGCCGTCTGCGTAAGGCGCCTACTCTGCCAGAAGAGGGCACCATTATGCTCGTAAGAAAAATAATGTTAATAATAAATTAATGGTTATGTATTAACATTAATTACTACTGCTATACACATATGTCGTATGTTATATTTAAAAAATTTAAATCATGGAGTTTTATAAATTCAAGCTGAATAGCCCAATGGGTGTTGGGCACATTTTCAGATTTTGAATATGTTTACATCATTACAGTAAATATTATTGACTGTCAGAACCGAAATAATTTTTCTGTAGCATTTTTTAGTTATTCCATCCTGAACCTGACCTTTGTGAAAAAAGAAAATGCATTTAGTAGGGGTGTATCGATAAATTCTGCTCACGATATGATATTTATACGTCAATATTATGTCCACGATACAATGTGCATCACAATATTTTATTTTATTGAAAACATTGAAAAGAAAGGTTTTGTGACCATAAAGCTACCGTATGAGACCGTTTGATAACATCCATCCACTAGGGTGCAGTGTTTATGTTTGCAGTCATCTTTTTTACAGCTAATTTTATAGTCTTTTTCATTTACAGAAAAAGATATTTGCTTCCTAGTAAATATTAGATAAAACAAGAAGTTCCAGAAGTGACTAGAATAACAATCAAGGTGAAATGTGCCCAACACATTCCACCTGTTCTAGATTTTCTGCTCTGGCTGTCTGAGACTGGATGATGCATTCACATCCAGAGCCTTGCACCAGTTCAGAGAGGGAGAGTGTGTGAGGGGCCTCTCTCTCTCTCTCTCCCTCTCCATGTGCTTCAGCGAGAGAGAGAGAGAGAGAGAGAGAGAGAGAGAGAGAGAGAGAGAGAGAATGTGTCCGAGTGTCCCTCTCTCTCATGACGCTCGCTGCAGTGTCCAGTTACTCTGGCTAAATTAAACCTAACGAACCTCACATATGCTCTCTGAACTGGTTTGCCTCTAGTCTGTGGAAGTGATTTTTTTTTGTGTGTGTTAAGTTCCATTTATAGCGTATGTGCATGAAATATGGTAATCGCCTCATGAATATTAAAGGATTGTAAAACCTATAACTCATAACCATCTCCGCTGTCCAATGAAATCAGAGTTGCATCTCTTTGTTCTTCTGCATCACACTCTGGATGTCCTGGGGTCCCTTACCTTGTCATGTGTGAGAAGGGCGACAGCTGTGATTGACAGCGTCCCCATGGCGATGACTCCTAAACAAGATTCAGCTCTTACAGGGACAAAGCTGATCCGGGGACAGATGGGGAGTGGTCATATTTAGCTGTTGCTCTTATCTATGACCACCCCCCCCAGCTCTCATACTCTTTGATGGAAGCAAACTGGAGGAGAAACAGAGAAGCTGAGGTGAGGAACACTGCTTTGCTTCGATCTGAATCTCAGTAAATACAGGTATGTTTATCCATAAAGCACAATTGATAACTGATTGCAAGAATAAGAAGGAAGATTGGTTTATTGTTTTTACTATTTTAATCGGAGCGTATAGTAGTCTTATTGAAGATTCTCGACAAATGGTGGTCTGGGATCCATCAGAGCGCTCAGGATAGTTCTGTTATCACCCGAGAGTGCTCTGCGTGGTTCTATGGTCACTTCGGAGTGCTTTGGATAGCTCCGTGATCTTTTCTGCATGCTCTGGATGGTTTCGTAAGCTCTTCTGCTCTGGGTGGTTTTGTATAGCCAGTAACATGTACGTGAACTTCTGCTGTGAAAGACGATGGTGTGGTGGCCACCTGGGAGTAGTAGAAGATGTGTGCGTGCATTGTATTTGTTTTTAAAATCCGTGGAGCCGATGCAATGTAAAGGTTTATTGCGGTGTGAGTTTTGGCGATGCATTTCTGGGTTGATTTTGCAAGTTTGCTCACTGGCCACTTTATTAGGTACACCTGTCGAACTGCTTGTTGACGCAGATTTTTAATCAGCCAATCACATGGCAGCAGCTCAGTGTATTTTGTCATGAAGACATGGTCAAGACTTGCGGCAGATCAAACCGAGCATCAGAATGGGGAAGAAAAGTGATTTGGAGTATTTCCCAGTGTATTTCCCTGATCTACTGGGATTGTCACACTCAACCATTTCTAGGGTTTATGGAGAATGGTCAAAATGGGAAAATATCCAGTGGAGCAGGAAAATGAGGCACAATTCGCTCAGACTAAAAGATTTTCGTTTTAAATACTCTGCATCAAATTCAATTCACCTTGGCTGGCGTTTTCAATAATGCACGGTTACTTGAGCACAGTGGCTGATCACAAGGTGTTATTTGACAAAAATGTGGAGAAAAGAGAGAATTTGTAGCGCACTAGGTGAGCGCTCTTGGTTGTTCTTCTTGCAAAAAACGAATCCGATATGACATTCCGAAACTTTTTTTTTTTTTTGCACACTGGATTTTTTTTTATATATCAACCTAAAAATACTGTCTATTATACTTTTCACATCTCATAATGCTGTAATTTTCAGGAAAAAAAAATATTGCAAATTTGGTCAAAATCGACATACTAACCCCTTGGCGTTTTTTGAGGATTTTGCCTAAAATAAAAAAATGTTCAAATCTTGTAAAACTTCTTCAGCTGAAGGAGGATATCAAGTTTTAGCTTGGAATTATGTGAAAAGTCTGAGATCTGGACACCTTACCTTCAGCCAATAGGATCCTGGAGGCGGTCCCAGTAATAAAGCCTCTGTACGACGATTGATGTTCCATTTCTCCGGTTCTAGATGATATAATAACATAAAAACCATATGTCTATCATACTTTTCACATCTCCTCATTATGCTGTAATTTTCAGGAAAAATAAAAATATTGCAAATTTGGTCAAAATCGACAAACAAAATATAAATTTTTCTTTTTTTTTTTGCACCACTCGTTCGGCCTGATGTCTCGATGGTCACCAAGTGAGTTGTGTCGTCATGCGAAACTCCGCAATGAAAAATTTGGATGAATGTGTACAGGCCATGAATCAAATCTTTTAACACCACAATCAATCTCATGTATTGGGGACCGTTACACACTTTAAATTCTAGCTGTAAATAGTCTACTGTCCGTGGGACCTTGAGGATATACTTAAATACATTCGACAATTTGTGACACATTGGATCTCATTTCCTGTACGGTTTAGGGCATGTTGTGATTGATATAAGGAGATTCTGACTAGACACATTTAGCCATGGACACTGAATCTCCTTGGACCTTTTGGGCACTCGAATTCCCCACCACCTTTACGTGACTGTTTAAAGTTCAAGATCAATTACTGAATAAGCACTTGATGAAGAGAACCAGTGTGTAAAGAAAGCCAGACAGGTGTGTGTGTGCGTGTGTGTGTGTGTGTGGTGTTTCTGGTTTTAGTTTAGGATCTGGTTTCCTTCTGCTCTGCAGTCTGGGAAAAAGTGGCTATTAATACTCTTCGCAGGAACGTACACTCTGAGTGTGTTAGATGCGGTGAAATCTCCTCGTACTGTATTTGTTGAGGTGTGTGTGTATCTGTGTTATGCACAGCGGGCACTAAAGCTCAGGCATGCACCTGGTGTGAATGCCAGTGGTGATTAGCTTTGTTAGCGCTTGTCTCCTGGGGTCAGTCTGCCCTCTAACACTTTACACAAAGGATTGAGAACGCTTCTAAAGGTCCTGCTCTGTGAATCAAGTTCAGCAAGACTCTGGTGTCCACCGCAAGAACTTTCTGACCTCAGTAATTGACTTGTCCATACATTTAGATGCTTTTATCCAAAGCCACTTATTTGGTTTCGGTATTAGAGTTACTCATTGGTGCAGTGGCGTGTTTTTCCCTCTATTAATCTTCCATCAATGTGTGATCCTGCCCACTGAACATCCACATTCTACTGCCCTCTGCTGGTCTATCTCGCTCACTCTATGTCTGTGTGTGCTGTTTGCTGACACCGGCAACAGCTGCTGTGTCTAAATTGAATCCTATTTTCCAGGGAATTGAGCCGATGGAGTTTCCCCATCGGTAAGTGTGTGTTCTTAGTCCATCTGAGATCAGGTATCATACACTCCATCATGTGCATGCATCTTTCATCAGCGCCCAAGGAAACTATTTGTCCTTTGCAAGAAAATTTGAGTGATTACGTCTGTAAGAAAACGTGATTCTGTCTGCACTGTCTGGTAACTCTATAGCCCTTTTCACAATTCATTGCTACTTTATCCCCTTCCATTGCCTTTTCTACCTCCCTTCCTATTCATTAATTTAATTTGTTTTTTTTATTATGTGTTATGTGGTTGATGCAATTAGTTTTAGTTTATTTATTTGAGACAATTTGTCTGTACTCTGGAGCGATTCCGCCTGTACTCTCGGGTGATTCCGTCTGTATCACCAGGAGAATATGTCTGTACGCTCATGTGATTTTGTTTGTACTCTCGTTTAATTCTGTCTGTACTCGAAGGTGATTTTGTCTGTACTCTCGGGTGATTTCGGCTTTTACTCGAAGGTGATTTTGTCTGTACTCTCGGGTGATTTTGGCTGTTACTCGAAGGTGATTTTGTCTGTACTCTCGTGCGATTTCGGCTGTAACTCGAAGGTGATTTTGTCTGTTCTCTTGGGTGATTTCGGCTGTTACTCGAAGGTGAATTTGTCTGTACTCTGGAGCGATTCCGCCTGTACTCTCGGGTGATTCTGTCTGTATCATCAGGAGAATATGTCTGTACGCTCATGTGATTTTGTTTGTACTCTCGTTTAATTCTGTCTGTACTCGAAGGTGATTTTGTCGGTACTCTCTGGTGATTCCGCCTGTACTCAAAGTACTCAAATTTGTCTGTACTCTCGGGCGATTTCGGCTGTTACTCGAAGGTGATTTTGTCTGTACTCTTGGGTGATTTCGGCTGTTACTCGAAGGTGATTTTGTCTGTAGTCTCGGGTGATTTCGGCTGTTACTCGAAGGTGATTTTGTCTGTACTCTCGGGAGATTTCGGCTGTTACTCGAAGGTGATTTTGTCGGTACTCTCGGGTGATTCCGCCTGTACTCAAAGTACTCAAATTTGTCTGTACTCTCGGGCGATTTCGGCTGTTACTCGAAGGTGATTTTGTCTGTACTCTTGGGTGATTTTATGTCTGTACGCTCATGTGATTTTGTTTGTACTCTCGTTTAATTCTGTCTGTACTCGAAGGTGATTTTTGTCTGTACTCGAAGGTGATTTTTGTCTGTACTCGAAGGTGATTTCGGCTTTTACTCAAAGGTGATTTTGTCTGTACTCTCAGGCAATTTTGGATGTTACTCGAAGGTGATTTTGTCGGTACTCTCGGGTGATTCCGCCTGTACTCAAAGTACTCAAATTTGTCTGTACTCTCGGGCGATTTTGGCTGTTACTCGAAGGTGATTTTGTCTGTACTCTTGGGTGATTTCGGCTGTTATTCGAAGGTGATTTTGTCTGTTCTCTCGGGAGATTTCGGCTGTTATTCGAAGGTGATTTTGTCTGTACTCTCGTGCGATTTTGGCTGTAACTCGAAGGTTATTTTGTCTGTACTCTTGGGTGAATTCGGCTGTTACTCGAAGGTGATTTTGTCTGTACTCTTGAGCGATTTTGGCTGTTACTCGAAGGTGATTTTGTCTGTACTCTTGGGTGATTTCGGCTGTTACTCGAAGGTGATTTTGTCTGTACTCTCGTGCTATTTCGGCTGTAACTCGAAGGTGATTTTGTCTGTACTCTTGGGTGATTTCGGCTGTTACTCAAAGGTGATTTTGTCTGTACTCTTGGGCGATTT